>JAOWBW010000160.1:1655018-1703502 GCA_026119855.1 Campanula takesimana
TCTTATGCGCCTGAATGCTTTCTGCGCCTCTACTTGTATATGCGCTTAAATCATTCTGCGCCTAAAACCTTATGCGCCTATCTTTGTACTTAGTCATATTTCGTTGTTTAATTTTTCCTTAGTATTCACATAGAACCATAATATGCGCCTTGTAACTCTATGCGCCTTTAAAATTTCATGCGCCTAATTCAATCATGCGCCTTGAATCTCTATGATTTTGTGCGCCTGATTCAATTATGTGCCTCTCTATTTCTCAATTATGTGCCTCTCTATTCTTTATGCGCTATGTTACTTTGATCATCTTATGTTTCTATGCGCCTCTTTCACTTCTAAAATCAATCAATGTTTATTTTTCAGGACCTTGCAAACTTCAAACTAGAAGAAACACTTGATCTGTTAGAGTTATCTGGTGAAGTAATTGGGCGAGAAATCATAGAGACATTGCGCGTTGCTGGTCTGCTCCCTTTATTCACCATGGACCAATTTTTCTATTCTGCGCTCCTCGTGGATGAGTTCTTTTCCACTGCTGTTCTAGTGGAAATTGATGTTAATGGACGCACTCACTACAGGATTGAGGCTCGCGTTCAAAATGTTGACGTCCATATTTCCTCGTCTGTGATTCGACACTTACTCAGTTTTCCGTCTACGGTGACGATCGCATTATGGGCGTCCGTGACTTACTCTATTGATGATCAGAACAGGATTGCTGCTTCACTTCTGAATATTCCCACACTTCAAAATAATATCAAAAACACTGAAATTCGAGATGGTGGAGAACTCTTGACTCACATTGCGCACTTGGTGGGAACTTCAATTGTTTTCAAAACCGGAACGTGAACCGATTCACGGTGGAACAATGGGAATACACAGCTGCCATCATGGCCAAGGAGAAGCTTCACTGGCCTCACATTTTATTCAAGACGTTGCGTGAGCAGATTGACAAGTTTGTGAAGAACAAGAGTGATAGAAAGACCAGGTTTCGCTCACACTGCCTTCTTCTCACAAAACTTTTTCTAACTTATCCTGAGTTAGTTAAATTTTTGAATGAGAATCCTGAGTATAAAATCAATGATGTTCCAACTTTTGGAAAAGCGAATTGGACCTCAAAAAGCGCAGAAAGAAGCCTACAAAGCGCGCCAAGGGAATTCAAATCAAAACAGTTGAAGGCTTAATTGATGAAGAAACAGAATCAGACGATGCGCCAGTTCTTAAAGGCGCACCATTAAAGAAAAGCGCAGTAACGGCAAGCGCAACTCAACGCGCTGATCCCTTGCCAGGCGCAGAGAAAAGCAAAGGAAAACGGGTGGTTGATGACCCTCCTCGTGCGCCTATCAAACGTACCAGATTTGAATCTGATGAGAGCGTGATCTAAGGCTAGCGCAGGAAGCCAGCAGGCTTGAGGCTCAAAGGAAAAGAGATGAAGATTTTCAAGCCAAGCAAGCTGCTGAGTCAGAGAAGCTAGAGCGCATGAAAGGCGCTGGATCAAGCGCTGATATTGAGAAAGGGCCTTCTGTTCCCGCGCCTACCCAGCACGCGCCCACTCAACGCGCCCCCACTCCCCGTGCGCCTCCTGTCAAAATTCAACAGACCAAAGTGTCAAGGGTACAACTCCTTTCTGATTTTTTTGGCGATGATGTTTCAGACATAGATGAACCAGTTCAGGGGGAGCAAGAGGCCATCCCTCAGCGCACTCCTTCTCCAGTTGCGCCTCCAACTCCTTCTGGACCAGATCAAATCACAACGGAAATAGTTGATGTTGAAACTGTTGATGTTGAAACTGAAGATGAATATGCGTCTCCTACTCATTCACCTCCTCATGCGCCTCCATCTCCTATTGCGCCCCTTCAAGATGATGCGCCCCAGTCTACCCCTGCGCTCCTCCATCTGCTCCCGATTTGAGCGAGGTACTTTCTATTCTTCATCTTTGCAGCAGGGGCAAAACAAATTTAGAGCAAGACAGACGCAAATAAAGTCTCAATTTGAGCTTTTACTTCATTACTCACTGATCAATCTGAAGAGATCGCTGCCATTAAGGGGGAGATGAATTCTCTCAAGGACAAACTTTCTGCTCCTTCTCCTCCTCCGGCGCAGACTCAGGTTCAACCTCATTCTGATCAGGCGCAAACCACATCTTCTGCGCCTATTTCATACCTCAGTCTGCTGCGTCTCACAATCCAACATGAACGTGTTAGTATCAAAGTTGGTTGTGTTGAAAGAATTGGTCGTACTCACTTCACTGCTGCTCACTCAAGCTCAGACAGATGCGCCGAACACATTTCTTCTGACATTATCACGGTTCAAAATGCCATTGAAGCTCACATTCAAATCTTAGAAGAAAATATTTCTCAGCAGCATCAAATCACTCAGCGCTCCATTGATGAATACCAAAACATCAATGTGAATCACTTAAGTTACATCAGAGACGGTATCACTGCCACTCACTCCAGTGTCACTGACACTCAGGGCTTAGCGAACCGTAGTCATCAGCTCGCTAAACAGATTCAGCGCTCTGTTTCAGAGATCGTTGAAGGATTGAAAGACGATGATGCGCCTCCCAACCCTTAGTTTCTATTTTTGATTGTAAGTTATTAGAATCTTTTTGTAATAGAAACAACTCTTTTGTGTTAGTGATTTTGTGCTTACTTGATTTAGCACCTTTTGTTTTTGTTCTATTCAAAACTTGTAATTTGTAACTCCTACACCCCAAGTTTTAATGAGAACAATGCATCACTTATTATCAAACCTTGTTCACTCAAACTCCTGTTTGTAGAACAATGAATATTGTTTAAATTCATATGCATCATATTAAATTGTTTCATACTTTCATGCATTGAGTTTAAACTTGGTTTTAAACACATTTCAAATCTAAAACTCATATATCATTTGAATGTGTTAAACTGTTGTTTCTATCTTTCCATATGTAATTCTTTATTCTGATTGGAATAGATTAGAAATCTATATCTTGGACTAGTGTGTGCATTAACTTGAGACATGAATTACCAATTTCATTCATTTGACATGTTTTTATCAAGTATAATGTTTGTCCTTGATATAGTAGGTAATGGCATCAATCAAATAGGGGGAGATTGTTGGGTATGCCCACATATATCTCAGTTTTAATGTAATAGGATTTATTAGATTTGATTGATCCATCACCTAAGTTTTATTTCATGGACTTTAGACCCACATGTAAGAAGTATTTATACTTCATTTTTTTAAGTTGTCTATTGTTATAGAATAGGCTTAGAAATAGGGCAAGAAGATCAAGATTCAAGAAAAATCACTCAGTGAGTTTGAGCCGCGCATATGCGCCTCCTACGCCACGCGCCATGCGCCTCTCTTCATTGCGCCATGCGCCTTTCATAGCGCGCGCCACTAGGATTTATTCCTAGCTATGCTACGCGCCTATGCGCCCCTTGATTTAAGCGCACACTTACTGTGTGCCTCTTGGCTCAATGCGCCTCTTGGCTCAAACGCGCCTCAAAGTGTTTATTCAACACTCAGTGATTTATTGAAGATTCAAAGACTTGAAGAAAATTCAAATACGCCAATGATCCAACGGTGGTTAAAAGATGCATATGCGCCTAATCTGTTGACACGTGTCCTCAACGGTCACATTTATGTTGAGTGTCAAAATGGTCATAAATATATGCATGCTCCAATCAACGAGCGGACAGCGCATCTTATCCACAAGGATTACAACGGCTAGTTTTTTGAAGTTCACTATAAATACCCCATAACTTCAATATTTTGAAGTGCTGAGTTTTGCTAAGAATTTCAAGAATTTTCTCTCTCAAAGCATTTGTTGAAGATTTGAAGATTGCCTTCGTTTTTCCAGATTTCCTCAAAGCACATCTTCATACTTCATCCTTAGCCCAGATCTTCAAGCTATAACACTTTAGTTTCATTGTGCTCTAAATCATAAAGATCTAAAGAGCTTGATACTAAATTCACACACGCACCTCTTTAAGTTTGATCACTTAGATCCATCTTTTAGAGATACACCGGTTATGATTTGGATTGTTCATTCATAGAATATTAGATCTTGAGTTAGTGTAGAAGCTCAAAAGTTGTAATTTGTAACACTCACTCATTATATAAGATCTCCATTAGAATCCAAGACTAACCATCTGGTAGAGGACGTAGATCTTTCATTGATCGAACCTCTCCAAATAGCTTGTGTTATTATCTGTCATTTACTTTCAAGTTATTATCTTCACTCACTATTTGCTTGTTTACTCATTGTAGATTGATTGAACTGAATTGTGTTGTGTTGTTATTTCATTTGCCTTAGTTCCTTATTTCAACCACTTTGAGCCAAAATACTTAGAGTGTGTGTGCGCCCCTTTATCACACTTTGCGCCTATTTTCATTACTAAATTCCGCTGTGCATTTCACTCACTCACTTAGGCGCATTTCATAACGCTTACTTGATAAAGTGCGCATTTGCAATTGAGTTTATCAAGGGTACGAAAAGAATTTAAAATAGCTATTCACCCCCCCCCCCTCTAGCTATTTTTCATACCCTTGTTGCCCTTTGGGACCAACAGCAATCCTAATATCCTCTTTATATTATACTTTCAGTTACGTCTGCATAATACGCCAATAATTCATGAAGAACTTAAGAACATAAGAACCTAGATCCGTTTGATTTCAGTTACGTCCTCAATTCAATCTAATAGTCAAATAGTGGTCAATGTATCAATACCCGAGTTACCGCAACAATTAATACCCAATAATTCTAAAGTCAATTTATATCTTAACATATAATAGAAACTAAAGAATTAATCATGAAGAATATTTTGATGAATAAGAATAAGATTGAATGGAAGAATTAAATCAATAGCATAGAGATTAAATATTTGTCACTACCAATCCATGAATCTAAGAAATTAGCTGCACATACTAATAAAATCAAGAACAAGAAATAAATTAAAGAACATCAAAACCTGAATTAAATTGGTAAATCCTTGTTTTACAACCTTGAATCTTGAATAAAAGTATGTATGTATATAATAAAGTGGATGAAGAGTTATATTTATATAAAGTCTAAGGAGGTGTAAAAATTATGAAAAACCTAGGATTCCTTGTTGAAAAAGGAGAAAATAAATTAGTAACCGGAATTTCCCCAGGAGCCCTTGGTATTTTTGTCATTTCAGAAAAAACCTCAGAAAATTCCCCAAAGGTCTTCCAAAATTTCCAGAAAAATCCCTAGAATTTTAGAAATTACTGAAGTGCCCAACATATTTTAGATAATTCCTCAAAAGTCCCTAGAAAATTCCCATGAGGTCCCTGGGATATGTGGGCGCATGGAGTGGGCACTCAAAAGTCAGAATTGCTGGAATTTTCTGGGGTTAAGATCTGGTGTTGTACCATTGCTTTGATGACTTATACCTTTTACGCGCAAACTTCAGGAGGCCATAACTTCCTCATACGAACTCCGATTTGGACGTGAAAACTATCATTGGAAAGATATTTTCGATTACTATCCAACGATATTGATTTATCAATGGTCACATCTTTATCTTTATTTTCTGGTACGTTCTTTATCCTTCTTTTCCGCAGTTTAACGTACATGAATCCGTGCATTCTTTCGCTTCCTCCCTATACCTCACAAATACTCCAAAAACCATCAAAACACCCAAGGTTGAGCATCTAATAAGTCATAGAAGTATAAGATTTGGATGGGTAAAAACACATCCATCAAATACCCCCAAACTTATATTTTGCTCGTCCTCGAGTAAAACAAAACAAATATAAAACTACTATCTAAATTACAAAACTAAAAAAAATCAATTAAAACAAATATTTTTGGGATGTTCTCATTACATATGGGTGTAAGCCAAAAGTCTCAGGGTCTCTCACTCAAGTGCCATCAAATGGGTATCATTGTAGAGCCAAATTGCAACACATACACACTACTAACTCGTTTGATTTTCCACCGCAGCATGATATGATGAGTGATGTTGGTGATCAATGTGACACGCCCCAAGTCCCGGGATTCCCTAATAGAACCTCGAACCTGGTGCGCGTAACTAACAAGAAACAAGAAACTAACGGGAAACATGAACAATACCTGTTAAAAACAAAAATGACATGATATATATACTCAAGAGTAGGGAGCTAAGATAGCTCACACGAGTTCTAGACCAAGAAAATTAAAACTAAACAAGGTTACATACAGCGGAAGACATGCCTAGCAAATAAGCTGGCATCAAGAACTGTCTAGGGACAACAAATACTACCCAATACAAGCCCAGAGTTTAATTAACTCATACAAGATCGTCCTTACCAAAATATAAAAGGACACTAACTTCGAACAAGAATATCTGCTGAGTAAATTCCCAGCTAAGTCGAGCCTCACTGCGTACTATCCCTGCTTTCCTGGGGGGGGAAACAATTAAAAAATAAAAGGGTGAGATAAATCTCAGTAAGCTATTAACATGCAACTATATGTCATGTTATCATGCAATACAAGTAGATACTCAACTAAACATATATCAAGTATCATCAAGTAACAAGTATAGGAGAGGCTAAGCCAACCCAACAAGTAATCAAGCTCAAGAAAGGTTCAGGTAACAAGTAGTCAAGTAGTGTGAGAGGCTAAACCAACTCACCAAGATGCACATAGGCCTATCACGCATTTTACCTGAATCCTTCCTTATTCCTCCAAGAATACCATTTGTTGTCGATGCTTTTCTAGCTGAGGACAACCAAGAACAAGAACAAGAACAAGAAACTGCTGTGCAGTATATAAGAAGACCTGGTAACCAGTATCATCCACAAGAACAAGATCCACGAGGTGTTCAAGACAAGAGTTAGCATTCACTTAGGTCAGGCTTATTGCTCCAACCAAGGAAGCTATGCCCTTACTATGGCCGGTAGTAAGGGGTCAGGCGGAAATACATAGGGACCCGATTGTCACTTAAGCCCCAGCTCTCGCGACAAGCGTGAACCTATATATTTCGAACAAGCAAGGAGAACCAGCTGGACTCACACAAGAATGCACAAGTAGATGTTTACTTGAACTACGAGAATATAACTCAGTCCTTATTAGTGGACTATTCTTTATGCACCATGTAATCATGTATCATGTGCTCACGAGAATATGCACCATGTAATCATATATCATGTGCTCACGAGAATATAAGTACACGTACTCAATTATTGCGAATATCAATCAAGTTCAACTATGGCACGTAAGTGTCCATGTAACACGATCAATCCAAGTAAGAGTCCATTAATAACAGGCTTCAGTCAAGTAGTAGGGTATATCACTTGTCACATGCCAAGTTTGCACGTACATATTCATATCACGTTTAACACATTAAAGTGTCTACCACGATACCCATACTATCAAATAGAGCTCAATACATTATACTCTAAACACGTAGTAGAATAGGTCATATTGTACCTAGACACAGTCATACTTCACGTATATGTATCGTTAATAATCGAATACATTTTCTAACACATTTTGTGTTCTATAACCATTCTTATTAATTTAAATCGTAGTATTCACGATTATATGAATGATCTTCATATTACACTAGTCCTTATTTTCTTTAGGAACTCATTTTAAGACAAGACATCTTCTTTATATTTTATATACTTCATTGAGTATATACACGATTAAAAACTAAATCATTTACACTTTAGTGCTTATTTATAGCACTTCCAATATACACGTATCAAGTTCAACTATGTAGTAGAGTTAATCATTCTCTATCTAGTTCCATAACCCAATTCTTTGGTTATTCATGTCATGTATCAAATAATCAAGAAGCTACATTCTATCAAGTAGCTACATGCAAGATTTGCATATACACATCAAGAATCTTTCAAGTTTATTACCATACTCATGTAATGGTTTCAAGACATTCAAGACTTTCAAGACAATCAAGACTTTTACAAGATTTTATGATCTTGTATCCAAGTTCTCAATCCATTTCTTGGATGGTTAAACATGTACAAGAGTTAATTAACTTATACTTAAGTTATCAATCCAACTCTTTGGTTATTTAAGACAAGTACAAGATTTACTCATCTTATATTCACGTTTATTAAGAAGATGAGCTATACATCTCCCAATCAAGTTCACGATCCTATTCCTAGGATATTCAAGTTCAAGGCATAGCTTTAATGCCCTTAAGTTGTACAATCTTTAGATTCAAGACACGTAGAAGAGTCCTTACTCTTACACTCAAGTTCAAGTTCAGAAGATGAATTATACATCTTACTCGTACAAGTTTCAAATCCTTTTCTTAGGACATTCAAGCTCAAGACATTAGTTGGTGCCCCTAAGGTACACAAACATTAACTTCAAGACACATAAACGAGTTACTACTCTTATACTCAAGTTATCATTTAATTATGATTCAAGTCCAATTTCATTTGTTCACAAATGGACTATTTTTCAGTACTAGAGTGTTCTACAACACTCATCTAGGCCATCTAGGGTAGTACCTAAACCTAAACCAAGAATACTTCGAGTTCAAATTAAGTAAATGAGCTATACAACTCATACTTATAAGTTCATAATCCCTACATAGGATATTCGAGCTCAAGACACTAATTTGGTGCTCTCAAGGTGCACAAATATTAGTTCCAAGACAAGCATAACACATAAGTGCTTGTTCATAGCACTTTCAAGACATATAAAGAGTCTTCATTTTATACTCAAGTTCTCATTTTAATTTAATGAGTAATCATATTCAAGACTCACTTCTGATACCCCTAAGGTGTCACAACACTTGCTAGGACATCTTATCTTAAGGCTATATTCCTTAGGAGGGATAAGTTTTCAATTTAATTTAGATTTAAAACACTTTAGTTGAAACAGGGGACCGGGCGGGCGCTCAAGGAGGACCGGGCGGGCGCTCATCCAAACATTTCAGAAACCCAAATCTTCTGGCCAAAAGGGCGGGCGCCTGGTCACTAACCGGGCGGGCGCCTGGTCCAATATTAGCAAACACCAATTTCTTTCCCAGGCTTAGAAATCCCCGTCCCAAGCGTAGGAGTAACTTTTACTAACTCTTATGCAATACCAAAACATTATTTCAGGCTCAATTCATTTCTTTTACCGTCCCACAAATAATAGGACAATTTCCTTTTATTCCAATTAATATTTCAACCGTCCCCAAAAGTATAAGTACAATTTTATAATATACTACTATAAACATTTAGGGATATTTCCATTCATTTCCCCGTACCACAAATAATGGTACAATTTTTTTAATAATATTTAAATCAAGTTACTATTTTACCGTCTCACGAATAGGAGTGTAATTTTTCAATACTTTTTCAAATCCTTCCCAGGTGCAAGGCTAGCTATTCATTCTTGATTATCATACGAATACTCCCTTCGTACTAAATTTACAAGTATCACAAAAATTGCTTAAAACACAATTTTAACAAGAACAAGTAGCGGGAATAACATATATGCATGTTATTACAAGTAAGGGGGAGTCAATAACTTACCTAGTCAAAAATCAAGTTGACCCAAATTAATTTCTGATCGGTCTGGAACGCTCTATTCAACACCACGAATATTTATCCGGGACCAGAATCACGAACAGAGGAATAATTAAGCTCAAGGAGTCGAGAATAGGAAGAATCCTAAACCTAGCTTTTTCACCCAGAGAGAGCGTAAGAAATTTGGGGAGAAAATGAATCTCAGATAAAGGCAAACCACTTGATATATTTCAACTATCCAAGAATTGCAACTAGGCCCCTCAAGTTCTAACTTTGACAAAAAGGCCCCTAAACTTTCAACTTTGACATTTAACCACCTTAATTTTCTAAAGTAGCTAAATAATTAACTCAAATAAAATAGCATATAAATATGCTAGCCAAGAATTTAACAAGCACGTTAAATATTTAACAAGAATAAAGATGGGCGTTACATCCTCCCCACCTTAAAGAAAATTTGTCCTCGAATTTTTACTAAATCAAGATTATAACAAATATAATCAACAAATAGAACTCAAGAACATCACGACTATGCACAGATACTCACAAATATTCTATACAATTTAGATGTATAAATTATAACATCAAAACACATAAAGTCAAGTAGACTCGATTAGTCAATCCACTATATCGGTGAAACTTGACATATCCACTAAAATAATAGAACTGGTCATATCCTCCAGATCACTGTAATACTAGTCAAATCCACTAGGCAATCTCAATTACTGAAGTCGTGGTCATCCATCATTTCAATATTCAGAACTGACTTTACGTATATCAATCCATCAAGACAATCCATCAAAAGATGTAGCTCTCGGTGTCAAATAGTTAACAATGGATCTGCCTTCGAAATTCATTCATGAATCTCTAACAAGACCAAGAAATCTCAAGAACACACGTACCTTGGTTGTTTCCACTTATAGGTCAACACAGATACTCATTTCAGACATCCACTACAAGGTAGATATATCCTCTATCAAGAAATTCTCAAGTTGAATCTTCAACTCGTTTAACTCAATCGAGGTCAAGAACATTAATCCAGGTGTCAGCACTGTATTTGCACTGTAACCACTCAAGATAATCCAAGTTTCTCATCAAGAATGGATACATCCATCTGTTTTGGTATAGAAATTCCACTATCAATCACATAGGTTAAATACCCGGTACAATCTCAAGAACCCTTTCTAGACTTTCAATGTACAACATAAAGGTTATGCATAAATCTATCATGCTCACATATATAATCAAGCATACTAGCATAGTAATATTTACCATCTAGTGTGGCAAACAAGAATGGCATAAAAAGTTAAGGAATTGGAACAAGAAGTCTTCTACAATATGTACATTCTCACCATAAGTTAAACTCTCCGCTCACCCAATTCCCACACTATCTCACCCCAAAACTTGAACTTTCATATAATTACATGGGGTGAGAGATATTTCTCTATTTCTGTGGCCTTTTCCAAAACATCACTTCAATATATTAAGGGGACAAGCATTTTCTGATATCTTTTTTTATTGATTTTTTTTTCACGTAAGATAAAAGTGTACTATTTAGAGATTTTTGCACACTATAACAATCACACTATTTTTGTGCTTGTCCGTTTTCTTTCATAACATAACCCCTTTCATATCTTTGACCATATACATGAATTCCTCAAGAGTTCCCCCAATTATGAACCATAAATCTCCATCATTCCTTAATCCACTTCATCATCAAGGTGGGTCTAACATATTCTTAGCGCAAAAGGGTAAGAATTGGGTATCAAACGAAGGTGAACGGCGGTCTTTAATATGCCATTCTTTCATGCATTATTAGGCTCAAACGGGTGTTCTAGCGATGATTTTATTTAGGGACTAGATAGACAAAACAAGGCCAACAAAAGGGTTTAGAAAGAAATGTCATAAATACCGAATAACCTATTGACATGTTATTGACAACCATGCAACAATGTTCTAGAGTCCCTGATGATACACCAAGTGATCCCATAAATTATTCTTAAGTTGATAACATGATCATGAATATAATGTAAGTGAGAGTGTGGTGCAATCATACCTTTAGTAGTTTTAATGCAATCACAACTCTGGGTTAAACAATGGCACCGCAATGGTTAATAAAAAAAAACTCTCGGATCATCACCGACTATGGCCAACATCCCAAAATAAATAGAGAACAAAATTTTTAACAAAAATCTATTTTTTTTTTGGAGGGTGACAACTATATACACTCCCATATAAACTCACAAACTCGGAGAGATGCCTATCCCCAAACTCAAAACATGCTATGTCCTCATAGAATAAGGAACTAAAGCATGCTTTGAGTTTAAAGTATGGCATGATATAATAAAACAATAAAATAAAAGCAAAATAAATGTTACCTAGTTGGGTTGCCTCCCAACAAGGGCATTTGATTAAGTTCGTTAGCCCGACCGTTGCCCTGTTTGGATTTCACATTTCTTTCTTTGGCCCACTTTGCATTCTCGCGGGTCCTTATCTTCAGCTCGAGCCCCATGTATATTCCCCTTTTTATTTTATCATTTAGTACCACATGGAATTTTTTGCATCGTCGTTTCTTGGGATCTTCCACTTGTGGCCTCTCACCACCTTTTCCACCATCACAAGAAGGAGAGGGTACCTTAAAGGTGACCAAGCTTTCATTGGGAATACTAAGGTGTTGAAACTTCTTCTCCGCATCATGAACCTCCTCACTATCCCTCTTCTCACCACCATATAAAGCAAATTCAAGCTCCTCAATGGCTATCTCATGCCATGTTTTCTCCATATAATTGTTGATTGGTTGAAGAGCCTCATCCTCATTGGGAACATCCTAACTTTCCTTCTTTTCACCACCCTCTAGAGAAAACAAAAACCCATCAATGACTTGCTTATGCCACATTTCCTCCATAATCTCTACCTTCTCCATACACAATCTTGAACTATCACAAGGTAACCCATCCTCAGAGTCATCATTGGACGTTTCATAGACAAAAGCCTCCGTTTCGTCCTCCAAAGGTTGATTTTCAAGTTGTAGTTCATTTTTAGAGTCAGCATTGGAGATCTCATAGAAAAAATTCTCCTTTGCATCCTCAAAAGATTTTGCTTTAAGTGACTCACCCTTAGAGACATCATTAGAGATCTCATAGACAAAATTCTCTTTTGCGTCCTCCACGGGATGCTTTTCAAATTGTGGTATTGGTGGATTATTGTAGTAATGTGGCTCTAGAGTTGGGTCGAAGACACGCTCTTCCCCTTCATCATTCAAATACCAAATCAAGGTTGAAGGTTGTTCTACCGGTGGTGGTGGTGGTGGATTATTAACATAAAATGGCTCACATGTGGGATTATAAACTACTTCATCATTGCCCCATACCACGTCTGAATGATTACCCCATCCTTGATTAAACGAGTTAGGAATATAGTCATATTGTGGTTGCAATGGCGGGGCAAAACTCATTTTTTTGAACCTGTGGAACATACTCAGGAAAATAGGTCCTATATGGATAGTCATTAGTAGAATGATAATAAACACCACAATTAGCTCATCCTTGTTGAACATTGTAATTTATCAACTTTATCTTTGCAGACAAAAAGTCTAATTTCTCAGATAATTTTGCTAATTATTGGTCCAATTCCCGTTTCCCTAATTTATTGGTGTTTATTCCATACATTCATCTAGAGCAGCTCACACATAAATTTTAGATAAACATATAAAAAAAATTAACTAAAAAAATAATAAAAACTAAATGAAAAATTATTTACACTATCTACACAAACTTGTTAACCTAATCAAGTCCCTGGCAAAGGCGCCAAAAACTCGATAGACAAAATTATAATACCTCGCAAGTGCACGAGCTATTATCATAGCAATATGCAAAGACAAGGGTCGAACCACAAAGACTTGGATTAATTCTAAGTTAGTTAACTATTTTAAAACCAATAAACTAAAAGATAATAAAATAAGATAGGTGATCAACATGAACTAGCATAAAATTGATAGAATTCACGGAATATAGATTCAAAATTATCTCCCCTATGCTATGATAATAATTATGTCATCATTCTCAATTCATGGGTTCGTTCACTTAAGTAATAATTGGGACGGTTCGGTCGCTGGATTGCAATTCTACTATTCAAGTTAAATTATACTTTTCTATCACGTCCATATAATTTCCCAAGAATTCATGAAACACTTAAGAACAATGAACCTATACTCTTTCAATTTCAATCACGATTTCGATTGAGTCTAATTAACAATTTAGTGGTCAACGTATCAATGCCCGAGTTACCTCACCAATTAATACCCAATAATTAATTCTAAAGTCAATTTATATCTTAACATATAATTGAAACTAAAGAATTAATCATGAGGAATATTTTGATGAACAAGAATAAGATCCTTGTACAAGGTATTTGACGAGGTCCTTATAACGAGAAAGGACATGATTGATAGCCTCATATTCCCCCTTCAATTGGTTCACAACGAGCTGAGAATCTGTGTGAGCCTACAAGTTCTTAACTCCCATTTGGTTTGCCAAATCAATCCCTGCTACAAGCGCTTCATACTCGGCTTGGTTATTTGAAGCAGGAAAATTAAATCTTAAAGCATTTTCAACGGTCGCGTTATTTCCGGGTTTGATTAACAATACTCCAGCCCACTACGGCTCTTGGCTACCGATCCATCTGTGAACAATTTCTAGCACTCGAAGGGAATAGGTCGGTACTTGTTTTCTTGTGGAGGTGATGTCAGCTCGATGTCAAAAGTTGTTTCTACTAGATAGTCGGCCAACGGTTGGGACTGGAGAGTTTTTCTTGGTTGGTAAGAAATATCAAACTCGGTGAGCTTGATTGACCAGTTTAAAAGCCGACCTGACCTATCAGGCTTGTGCAAGATTTTCCTGAGATGTGCGTTAATGTACACCATTATCGGATGAGCTGAGAAATAAGCTCTCAATTTTGGAGCAACAACCACCAAAGCATAAGCTAATTTCTCAGCGTTGAAGTATCGATATTCTGCGTCATTGAGGGCTTTGCTAATGTAAAAAATTAGTTTCAGCCCTTCATCTTGTCTAACTAGAACGGCAGCAACGGCGCGGTCAGTGACCGACAGATATACGTACAGTGGTTCCCCAGAAACCGGGCTACTGAGCAAAGGAGGTCGACTCAGGTACTCCTTTAACTGATGAAACGCCGTGGAACATTCCTCAGTCCAATTAAACTCTTTTCCACCACATAAGACCTTGAAGAAAAGGAGTGATTTTTCCGCTGACTTGGTGATGAAACGTCCTAATGCTGCTATTCATCCATTTAGCATTTGAACCTCCTTCATCGAGGTCGGCTCTTTCATGTTGAGCAGAGCAGAAATATTTTCTAGGTTTGCTTTGATCCCTCTTTGTGATACCATGAATCCAAGGAACTTGCCAGCGGTGACGCCGAAGACACACTTACTTGGGTTAAGCTTCATCTCGTTCGCTCTCAGGTTACTAAAGGTTTCAAACAGATCTGAGTAATGGTCTTCATCCTTTGTATTGATCACCATGTCATCAATGTAGGCTTCCATGTTCCTACCGATCTGGCCTTTGAAAACTTTGTTTATCATCCTTTGATACGTGGCCCCTGCATTCTTAAGGCCAAACGACATCTTCTTATAGCACTATGTTTCTTCGCTTGTCTGAAAAGCTGTGTTTTCAACGTCACGCTCAACCATTTTGATTTGATGATATCCTGAGTAGGCGTCAAGAAAGCTTAGTGTCTTGCACTCGGGTATGCAGTCTATAAGCTTGTCTATTCTAGGTAGCGGGTAACAGTCTTTCGGACATGCTTTGTTGAGATCGGTGAAAACCCTTCATTTTTGCTTGATTGGCTTTATACTCAGAACTATGCTGAGCTTATGTACTGATACTTCTTATTTTATACACTTAATGTCCTCGACTCTCCAGGCGAATACATCCGAGCTAGCTCAATAGTAAATATTCTTTGCTATTTTTGGAAAAAGACTTTTACTCTGGGATGTACCAAAATAGAAAGTATAACTCTTACTCTGAGATGTAGGGAGTAATAGTTAACTATTATAGTTACCTATTACTATTATAAGTATTAGTTACTATAGTAGTTAACTATAATAGTTACCTATTACAGTAACTTTTACTATTATAAGTATTAGTTACTATACTAGTTAACTATAATAGTTACCTATTATAGTAACTTTTACTATTATAAGTATTAGTTACTATAGTAGTTAAGTATAATAGTTACCTATCTATTATAAGTATTAGTTACTATAGTAGTTAAGTATAATAGTTACCCTATATAGTAACTAATACTATTAGCTAAGAAAAAGAATTTGAAAAGTCTCTTATTTATAAGGGTGGTAATGATGTGGCAACACCAAATGCAAAATTCTCTAAAACTTGTCTATGTGGCAACACCATGGCTCTCCTCACCAACTTTAATATACATATATATAGATTTGATTAAAATTTCTAGGAATCATCAAAGTGCAATGATTCAAAAGGGTGATAATCAGTTAATGATTTATTAATACTTCATCTGTTTCGGAATAAATGTTATAGTTAACAAGTGAACGTTTTTAAACTTTTATGTTTTCTTGATTGCCCCAATCTATTCATATGGTAGATTGACACCTCTCCTATAACATTACAATACTTATGTAATACTTGTGCCTATTAGAATGAGTAGTATAAGAAAATCACCAAACTTCATACCTTATTTTTAGTAAGACGACATTTATTTTGGGACAAACGAAAATGAAAAGTAGAATATTTATCAGGGGGACAGAGGGAGTAACATCTTTTTTGAATTTCATTGTGATGATTAGATTGAAATCATTAATATTTAATTAAAAATTTAGTTTTGTTGATCATCAAAAGTCAAACAAAACTATTTTTCCGAAACATATGGGGTAGAATTCTAATGGAGGACACGGCCTTTAAAAAAAAAAACTCGTTACGTTTTTCATCACCTTTTGTTCAATCTTTAAGTGAATTGTAAAGAAAATATAAGTTAGGTATGGGATTGCCAAATCTAAGACTTCGGTGACTGGATTGCTAATTGGAGAAGTTTGGAATAATAAAAAGGGGTAATGACAATTTAGGGTCCAAAGTTTAGGGGGTGTGTGCCAATAGGGGTCTGATGTATCAATTTTGTCAATTTAGGGTCCAAAGTTGACAACGTTAGTCAATTAAGGGTTTTTGGACTAAATTGTAAAGAAAATTCAGTTAAGTAACAGAAGCACTTAACTGAAGTTTGTTTTGGATGTTCGTCTGGGCTTTGTGTCATTTCAAACATCCATTATACAGTAGAACCTAAATTGTCATTTACTCTTAGGGGTGATCATGGTCCGGTCTGGTCCGTTTTTTGACAAAATATCACAAAACCAGAACCGGAACCAATACTCTGGTTCTCTAAAAATTTGGAACCGGAACCAAACCAATACTTGTGAGAACCAACACACTGTTTCTAGTTCTACTGGTCTGGTCTGGTCCGGTTCTACAATTTATTAATCATGTGAAGTTTATTTCTTTTCAAACTTTCTAAACTCAAAACATTGACAAGATCAAACACAAATATAATCTTAATATTAATTATAAATCTAGATAAAAAAACCCTAAAAAAACTGAAGTACCGTCAAATTATACGGCCAAAGGTATCAATTCACAAAATATAATCACTATAGTATTAAATATTACAACTATTGATTAACAAACAAAAAGAAACATATATTGCTCATCTTACAAATAGTTACATGGGTCTTTTTAAAAAAAAAAAAATTAAATGGGCCATTAAAATAATAATAATACAAAAGTAAGTGTATAATTTTATTAATATAAGATAATACATATAAAATAAATATGTAGTATATGTGCTCAACTGGTCCGGTCCGGTTCTAACCAGATTAATTTCACCAAGAACCAGAACCGAACCAATATACTGGTTCTATAATATTTTAGAACCGGAACCAAACCATATGTACTGGTCTGGTCCGATTTTTACTGGTTTGGTCCGGTTCTTTTGGTCCGGTCCGGTTCCAAAAATTTTTTGCTCACCCCTATTTACTCTTATTATTATTTTTTTGAATAATTTTAATTAATTTTAAAAATACTAATAAATAAAAAAAAAACAAATAAAAATTAAAGTGTTTTTTTTTTTGGAAACACAAAAAATGAAGTTATAAACATGGAAAATTATTAATAAATTTAAAAATAATTTTATGAAAAAAATGAAATAATTAGAATACTAATATTAATAATGAACAATACTAACCACCATCACAAAAAAATAAAAAAATTGTCCGATCCCCACTTTCTTCTTTTTTTAAAAAATTAAATGTTTTTTTAAGGAAAAATTTCTCAAAAGTCCTCCAAACAAAACAAAAATTTTAAACAGGACACATACTTTCGTTTATTTCGTTCGGGTTCACTAAATGAGAAGCTTATTTCTAGTAGGTCTACTGTTTTTTATATGAAATACTTTAATTTCAAAATTACCCCTCCCCCTCATTCACTCTCTCTCTCTCTCACACACACACACACACTTTCTCTCTCAACCCTCACTCTCTCCCACTAAAACCCCTTTTCCACTCATCCATCTCACCCGCCGGCGACCTCTACGGCTTCGACCTCCCAAATCTAACTCCTCCTTCGCTCCTTCGTTCGAATATGGTGACGGTGCCCCCTCCTCCGTCCTCTCTCTCTCTCTTTTAATTTATCTCTCTCCGCCGTCTCTTTCTCTCTCCCCTCCTTTGCCGGAAAAATCAGCCAATTGAAGTGAAATTCGATCGGAGGGGGAAAGAGAAAATGGGGAAATACACGGAGATTTTGGACGTTGGTGTGAGGATTGTGGCGAGATTTCATTCGCACTGCCCTCAGACTGCAAGGATGTATTATCATCCTCCCGCCGACAACAACCACGGTAATCACGGTGGCGCCGCTGCTAATCACGCCGGAGATGATCATGGCTCGGGGCAGGCGGGATTTGCTGGATCTAAATCAGGCGTCGGCGCTGCTACTCCGTACAACGACAACGATGCCATTCTTTATTCTGTTTTCTGATGAGGAAAATATAAGCATACTGCTTATTTGGAATTCAAATGTGATTCTCGGTTTAGTTAGATTTGATGACATAAAAATAATTCATTTTTGAAATGGATATTGGAATCGTTGAGTTTTTTTTCTATCGTTTTTTTTTTTTTTATTTTATTTAAGAATTGTTGCTGTTTGAGTTTAGAATAGTTATTTTTTTCAATTGATTTTTTTTATATACATTCTTTGTTCCTATTACATAAAATTTTGCTTCTATTTTTGGTTTTATTTTTCTTTTATTTATTTGTTTTGACAAGATTATTAAAAAATCACAAACAAATACACATGAAAAAGTCCAAATTTGGGTAATTATAACGAAATTAATGTTTACTCCCTCCGTCCCTATTTACCTTACAAAAATGAGGCTTTGCACAAAAATCAAGAAAATGATTGCAAAGTTGATGTGTTGTGAGTGTAGATAGTTGAGTGGGAGAGAGAAAGTGGGGTAGAGAAAGTAAGTGGATAGTTGTTGTGAGTATGACAAGTGGGTCTCACTATTTAAAAAATGTTTAAAAGTTTCCTTTTTGGGATTTTGTAATGTAAATAGGGACACCCAAAATGGCAATTTTTGTAAGGTAAATAGGGACGGAGGGAGTATACCCGAGCGAACATAAATCAAATGTAAACGGTATAACTTTTTTGATTATAACAATAGTAATATGTAATCCTCTTACTAGTACTACCATTCTACTCCCGTCCCAAAATAATCTTTTGTTTATGCACTGGGACGGAGGGAGTATTATACAAGATACAATATACGTCAAATGTAACCCTCCATTTGAAAATGAATATTCAAAACAAATCACAACAAAAAAAATTAAATTAAACAGATTCTGGCCGGTTGGTACGAGTAAAGTTTGGTGTGGGGTCAGTTCAAGCTATTAATCCATCCTTCTCAAAATAATAGTCTTATTTTATTTTATTTTTTTGTCTGAAAGCTAGTCTCATTTTTAAAATTACTAAATTTTTAAGACTTAGTACATAATTATTAATATGTTTGAAAAGTTATACCAGATTATTAATATAACACGGAGGAAGGAGTAATATTTTTTTAGGGATTTATAGGGCATTGAAAATGTTTTTGGACTTTGGAGTTTGGATGTTCCACACCATGTGGAATAATTGGGTGCTCACACCAAATTTGGACTTTTTATAGGTATGTGACATGGCTCTCAGTCTTTTGATAGGCCTGTGACATGGCTCTCACTATTTTTATAGGTTTCTAACATGGCTATTAGTGCTTTTATATGTCTGAGTCATGGCTCTCAGTGTTTTTATACGTTTGTGACATGTCTCTTAGTTTTTTATAGGTCCGTGAAATGTCTCTCAGTGTTTTTATAGGTCTGAGACATGTTTGTCAGTCTTTTTGTAGATCTGAGACACGTTTCTCAGATTATTTATAAATCTGAGACATGTCTCTCAGTCTTTTTATAGGTATGGGACATGTCTCTCAGTCTTTTATAGGTATGTGACATGACTCTTAGTGTTTCTATAGGTTTGCGACATGTCTCTTAGTGTTTTTATAGGTCTGCGACACGTCTCTCAGTGTTTTTATAGGTCTACGACACGACTCTCAGTGTTTTTATAGGTCTGAGATACGTCTCTCAGTGTTTTTATAGGTCTGCGACATGTCTCTCAGTGTTTTTATAGGTATGCGACATGTCTCTCAGTATTTTTATAGGTTTGAGATACGTCTCTCACTGTTTTTAAAGGTCTGTGACATGTCTCTCAGTGTTTTTATAACATGTCTCTCAGTGTTTTTATGACACATCTCTCCGTGTTTTTAAAGGTCTGCGACACGTCTCTCATTCTTTTAATAGGCATGTGACTTGTGTCTCAGTGTTTTTATAGGTCTGAGACATGGCTCTCAGTGTTTTATTGGTCTGCGACATGGCTCTCAGTGTTTTTATAGGTATGTGACTTGTGTCTCAATGTTTTTATAGGTCTGAGACATGGATATCAATGTTTTTATTAGTCTACGACATGGCTCTCAGTGTTTTAACAGGTGTAAGACATGGCTATAGGTCTGTGACATGTCTCTTAGTGTTTTTATAGATCTGTGACATGGCTCTAAGTGTTTTTATAGTTATGTGACTTGTCTCTCACTATTTTTATATGTTTGCGACATGTCTCTCAGTGTTTTTATAGGTATGTGACATGTCTCTCAGTATTGTTATAGGTTTGCGACACGTTTCTCAGTGTTTTTATATGTTTACGACATAGTTCAAAGTGTTTTTATAGGTATGTGACATGTCTCTCAGTGTTTTCATAGGTCTGCGACACATCTCTCAGTGTTTCTATAGGTCTGAAATATGTCTCTCAGTGTTTTTATAGGTCTGAGACACGTCTCTTAGTGTTTTGATAGGTCTGAGACACGTCTCTCAGTGTTTTTATATGTATGTGACATGTATCTTAGTGTTTTTACAAGTCAGAGACATGACTCTCAATGTTTTTATAGGTTTGTGACATGTATCTCAGAGTTTTTATAGGTCTGTGGCATGACTCTCAGTGTTTTTATAGGTTTGTGACATGGCTCTCAATGTTTTTAGAGGTATATGATATGTTTCTAAGTGTTTTTATGTGTATGTGACATGTCTCTCAGTGTTTTTATTGGTATGTGACGTGGTTCTAAGTGTTTTAATTGGCATGTGACATGGTTCCAAGTGTTTTTATAGGTATGTGATATGGTTCTAAGTATTTTTATTGGTGTGTGACATGGTTCTAAGTGTTTTTATAGGTATGTGATATGGTTCTAAGTGTTTTTATAGGTATGTGACATGACTTTCAATGTTTTTATAGGCATGCGACATGTCTCTAAGTGTTTTTATACGTTTATGATATGATTTTTAGTATTTTTATAAGTTTGAAACATGATTCTCAGTGTTTCTAAGAGTCTGAGACATGAATCTCAGAGCGGGATGAAAATATGACCTGAAAATATGGCCTGGAAAGGGGAAGCACCTTTATAAGGGGTAGTTAGGGGTATTCTTGGCTATTTTTGTCCCTTGGGTTTTGAGCAATTAGAAAAATATTATGTCTTCTTTAGAAATAAAAGTTAGAATGAAGGGCTTTTAAGAAAATGTCCCTTTTTTTAATATATTTTTTTACACTTTTTTCTTTTTAAAAATTATACATTTTATTTTATAGTGATTCTAAATGAAAAAAAATTATTTTATTTCTTGAAAAAGTATTTTAATAATGTTTTAATTATTAGTTAATTTAATATAAGAAAATAAAATTTAATATTTCAAAAAAAAAATATTATTAATTTTCTTTGTCTGAAATGACGATATAATCATCCAAATATTCAAAACAAACTCCAGTTAAGTCCACGTGCAAAACACGTTTGACTTAACTGGATTCTGTTAACAGAATCGTTAAAAAACCCTAACGTGCACAACTTTTGCAACTTTGGACCCTCAATTGACAAAATTGATACATCAGACCCCTATTGGCACACATCAACTAAACTTTGGACCCTAAATTGTCATTTCCACTAATAATAATTGCAATTTGACCAAAGTGAAATACTACTATTCTAAAGCTGCCCTACGTCTCTCCCGTTAAACCATCACAAAACCCTACTACTAAAATCCTGCTTTTTCCCCAAGAAAAAGAGAGAGCAGGGGAGACTCCATCTCTATCGTAAGTCCTTTAAATTCAAACTTTCTGTGCATTTTAATCGTAAAAGTTGCAATTTTTCTGATTTGCATTTCCCCCAATGTTCAATTGAAAGCATTTGATCTGCGAAGTCGTTTAATTTAGGGTTCTTATTTTGCTCTGAAGTGTTCGACAAAGATTCGGACTTTTAGCTTTGTGGAAATCGTAGCAAAAAGTTTTGAAAATTAATAAGTTTTGTTGTTGAGATCATTCAAATTTGAGTTTTTTATCCTGCACAATCACATTATGTAATAATATTCTTTCTAGCTGGTTATAGAGTAATTGTTTTTGGATTTGTACAGAATGTCAATAGTAGCACGATCCCGGCATGGTTTCTCAGTTATTGCAAAGAAAAATCATAATGCTCGGTTGTATTCGAGTGGAACGGTGAGTACTCCTCCGCCTCCTCCGAATGAACCGATCGCTGCAGCAGCAGCCTCATCAATCCTCAATAATGAACCTCTAGCTCCAGTTCCCCCTCCCCAGCCAGAGACACCGGGTACTGGAGAGGGGAAGAAACCATGGAATTTCCTCAAGTACGCTCTTCTTGCTACAGTTACTGGAGGGGTTGCTACTGCTGGTTATGCTAGCTATGGTATGTAGTTGTTTTTTTTTTTTTTTTTTTTTTGCCTTTTCTTGCGGTTTGATTCTGCTGTAAATGAGCAATAATGAATATTTAAGTAAATGATAATGATATTGGGGTTTATATTTTGACTATTGTTAGGTTAGAATCTGAATCTTGTTTGCGTTCCAACTACTTCTGGGTGCATATAAACTTCTTTCTGTATGGCACACACACATATGTATATAAACATTTTATTACTCCCTCTATCCCAATATAGTCGTTAATACAAATAAATTTTGAGCACTAATTTTATGTTGATTCAATTATACTAATGATAGTTTAAATCTCGTTATGGATACAGCACCAACAATACTATCAATAACAAGTTTTAGATTTTCATTAGGATAATTAAAATCTGCCAAATATTTTTGTTCAAAGTTCATTCATAATAACGATTAAAAAGGGGGGGGGGGGGAGATCATTTTGGGATGGAGTATTATTGTTAAAAGAAGAAGTTTTTATTTGATGGTGTGTGGTAGCCTGGTAGGAGAAGATAAAATTTGATATTGAAGATATTTATGAAACATAATAGTAGCCCTGGAATGAGGTTAAGATCGAGAAATCACTCAAGATAGTTTGTTCATGTACAATGTAGATCAGTAAGGGATGTACAAGAGTGTGGGAAGACTGGAAGTAACATGGGGGTGTGCAATTAAGAAGCATATGGAGAGTCCTAACAGTGATTTGTATTCACATTAGAACGTTAAAGATGGTCAAGAAAGCTTCATGTCGTCAAGTAGTTGGGACAAAGGCTGTGAGTGGAGAAAAATAAGCTTCTATTACTAATGGAGAATATACAAGATACCAAACAGGGTTTCAGAGAGTCAAAACTCTGAAAAACTCAAAAGGCATTATAAGACCCTAAAATATAAAGATGAAAACATGATCCCAGATAAATGAGAATGACAGAGAATTTGATATTAGACGCTAGACACATGTGAGAACTGCAAACGTTTTCCTAATGCGAAGAGAGTTGATATCTGTCCCATTTGAAACTTGCACCTCTTAAATGCTACATGTGCATGTCTGTTGCGATTTACTGTTTATACATTTTGGATGGTGCTATATTTCTGTGCTGGCTTTGATACAAATTATGGTCTGAATAGTATTAATAGAATCCCTGAGGCGATTTTGATAGTTGTGGGATGTAAAAAAGTCAAGTCTTGTACTAAGACACAACATTCTATGCAAGTAAACTCCATCCTAATGTTTTCACGTGTTGGTCAAAGCTAGGGAGACCAATAATTATGAAACAGCCTTATAAGTAGTAAGATTGATCCGTTCAGTGTAAATATTACATGATTATTTATTATTATTATGTTTAAGTTCCTCGTCAGTATTAACTGGAAATTCGAACTTCTTTATGTCCTTAACAGAAAATTTGACCTTTGTCCACTGCAGCATATAGTTTAAAAGAAATTAATGAGAAGACAAAGGCTTTACGTGCATCTGCAAACTATACTGTAGCTGATGATGCTTCGTCTTTTGACGTGAGTATGCCTAACATTCTTTTGTTTGTTGTTGTTGATGTTTGATCATATGATTTGACTGAAGTTTGTATTTCTTGCAACCTTTTGAAGTGGAGAAAGAAAATACCTTTACTAAGCCAATGCAGTTCTTTTGCTTTATTAAGCAGTGGATATATATTGAGATTTTAAGTTGATTCTGTTAGATGGGATTCACTAGGAGTTTTTTCGTGAATAGTAATTAGTGCTTTTTCTGTTATTTTGTAAAACTGGTGAGGGATTGTTCAACTGCTATTGTTTGATTCAGACTTCCTCTATTTTATTAATTTCTGTATTGGTTTATGGACACCTTATCCATTTGATTGTATTATATTTCCTTCTAATACAATTTATTTCCTATTAAAAAACTGAAAGAACTAATTCAAAATTACATGGATGTCATGTGCACACAGTTATGACATGTATTGAATTTGATTCAAACAAATACGGAGTATAATTTTATTTGGCTAGCAGATCTCAAAACCATGTTTGCCCTACAGCAATTTTTTCATCTTTGCTTTCGCACTGTTATCATCTTTGTCGAATTAATGGTGATATTCATTCAAAGTTTAACCTTTTTCGGTATCATGACATCAGAAATTTCAAGCTTTCACGAAGTCTGCTGCAATGACAGGTTGGTTTTCTCAAAATTGCTCCCTAATTCCACAACATACACATTTTGTTTCTCATTTTATATTTTTTATATCCACTCCATGGTATTCTCTCTCTCTCTCTATATATATATATATGTGTGTGTGTGTGTGTGTGTACACACACACACACATACATACATACATAAACACATACATGTCACGTAACCTGATGAGTATTATCCTCAATTGGAGATGTGTTTCTTGATGTTTTTTTTGGCAGTGTTTTGTGATGTTTAGAGAAAAAGTTCTTTATACACCCCTTTATAAAAACTCTTTCACTATCATATCCATAATTGAGCTGTGTCATTAATCTGATAGAGAGAAGCCTGTAACATACATGCATATATACGACTACACCTATCAAGTTATCTTATAGTGATTCCTTTCCTGATGTTTCCAGTCCCTGCCAAGTTGGTTGAGCTTTATATGGATTTGAGAGCGTTAACAGAGGACCATGTTCGAGTATGTACTATACACTTTATTAAGTTCCCCCAAACTGCTCATCTTATCTTATTGGCTCTTAACATCTCCTTGTTCCATTATAGGGTTTCACTGAGCCGACTTCAGAAAAGCTTCTTCCAGATTTACATCCAATGGAGCAGCATGTGTTTACACTAGTTTTGGATCTAAATGAAACTCTATTATACTCTGATTGGAAGGTAAAGCCTTGCGATAAGGATGCTCTATTGAGGTTCTTCAATAATACTCCTTCTGTCCCGGAAAGTTTGTCACATTTCGACTTTTTATGGTCAACACAAATTAACTTTGACCAAACATTGATGTCGATCTAATCATCCTAGTGAAATTCTAGAAATTGTAATTGATAAATCATTAAGTGATTTACTAATAACAATTTTATAGTTTCATTATGATCACTAGATTGGCATCAATGTATGATCAAAGTTAATATGTGTTGACTAAAAATAATCAGAATGAGAAACTTTCCGGGACAGAGGGAGTATATTGCTGCTCATCTTATTTATTCCTGCTTTTCTTTTAATATTCTAATGTTTGATTTTATATTTGTGCATGAAGCGTGATCGTGGATGGAGGACATTCAAGAGACCAGGAGTTGATGACTTTTTGGAACATCTTGCTCAATTTTACGAAATCGTTGTGTATTCTGATCAGCAGGGCATGGTATGTTGATTTCTCACTTTATATCCTGTCACCACTTCTGAGTTTAGCATTAATGACAAAGAGCCGCTCTTTATTGGCGTTTACAGTATGTTGATCCTATTGTTGAAAGGTTGGACCCAAAGCACTGCATACGGTATAGGCTATCGAGGGCTGCAACTAAATATCAGGATGGAAAGCATTATAGAGTATGTTATACTATCATTGATACCCTCTATCTGCTATTGATATAGTCTTAATGTCTGAACTCTGAAATAGCTTTTGTCTTGAACAACTTGTTCATATTAAGTTTAGTTTTTCCTGTTATTTCCAGTTATGACCTAGCAATTTATCATTAACTTGTAACGATTCAAGCAAATATCATATGGTTAAAAGTGTCATGATAGTTTGAATTGAAGATCAACGCTGTAGCCGAATTTTTGAGCTGCAAGTTGGAACTAGAGATATTTCTCGGTGAATGGACACATATCACATTAAATAAGAGTGACTTGAAAGTCTGTTCTGGTAGAATAATTGTACGTAGCTTGTCATTGAACATAAAATAAATGCCAACATCTGTGGAATTACATTGAAGTTGTAAAGTGCATAGAAAAGGTGTATATAAGCTCTTATGCATTTGGATATGTTTTAACTTTTAGAAGAAACATTGGCGATGCTCACAGAACCTAGAGTTAAATGGACAAGGAAGAATAATACAATGATAGAAATGGAGTAATGGAGACTTCTGTTGTAATTGTGGAGGGCTATCTTTATACATAAAAATATTCACGTTCCATTTGTTAAGCAATCTCACCTCTCTTTGAAAAAAACTCACTTCTCTTTGACGATTCCATGCAACATTTCGTGTAAGTCAACCCCAAATCATTTTGGGACTAAGGCTTTGTTGTTTTTGCTGTATTTGTTAAGCAATATTTTGATGTTACATGCAGGTATTACAACGCCGACCACTGGGTCTACTTTTGGCAATCTCTTTATCTTGGGAGAACAAATACTCCTTAAACAAACAAAAAGGAAAAAGAGAAAAAGATTTGAAGAATTAAATTACCTTATATACTCCCTCTGTCCCAGTAGAAGAGTAGCTTCACTTGTTTGCACCTTCAGGAAGTGGTGTTTTTTTTTTTAATGCTACTTTCCCATTTTTGTTATTTTTTGGATGGAGGGAGCAAGTGTTTATTTTTCTGGTGCAAACTATAAATTCATCCAAATGTTTCATAGGCACAAAGTACTAGTTCACTGGTTTGAATGAAGCTTGTGCTTATCTTATCATCGTGATATTCTTGCTTCCAGGACCTGTCAAAGCTTAATAGAGACCCCTCAAGAGTTCTCTATGTAAGTGGTAATGCACTTGAAAGCTGCCTTCAGCCTGAAAATTGTGTACCGATAAAGCCATGGAAATGTGAAGCTGAAGACACTGCACTTGTAGATCTTATTCCATTTCTTGAATGTAAGCATCTTAAAATCTTAATTAAAATATGCAGCACGTCCCCTGGTGTCTTTGAATCGGACTGTTGCCATTCATTTTCAGATTAAACATGGCTAACCTTAATTGAGGTAACTATTATTTACTGCTTCATGGTTTGACTGTAGATGTTGCACGGCATAGACCCTCAGATATTCGACCCGTTCTAGCTTCATATCAGGGACGTGATATAGCAAAAGAGTTTATTCAGCGTTCAAAAGAACATCAAAAGTAAGTCCATTTCTCATTTCTGTATCTTCATTCTTTACCTGATGAAAGTTGAAGAAGATCCCCTTTCCATGAATGAGGACTTAAATCTCTTGGTCAACTCCCAGGGATATTGCATATTATGTTGGTAACCAGATAAATAGACGTAATCCCTGGCATAGATGAGTGGGTATCAAGCAAAAGTTTAAGTATGGGTTGTTAATTAATGTCGGTAACCAGTTTTAAGTTTATCTATGAATTAAGTGTTTCTCCTTGCTTCTTGATGAGTGTCTGCCCTGGTGCGTCTCAGGGTATGTCGATTTCTAACATTTACGGATGTTCGCTATTTGAACTTTAGCTCCCCCATTTTCGTTGTATTTAGTTGTTTTGCCCACTTTATGGTGGACTTCTTGTTGGCAAACTTTTACATTTTGTTGCTCTAAGAGTATTAACATTTTTCTTCACCAAAATGAAATATTGTCGAGGGTTAGAACCTCATTGGGTTGGTGAATTTACTTTGGTTGAGTGAGAGACCTGTTTTGTATATAGTCCTCAGGGGTTAAGGTGCATTCAAATCTTTCTTCAAAAGACGTTCACTGGCAGCAAGAGAATTAAGGATCACCGGGTATAGCTTTCCTTGGGTTGGGATGTCATTGGAAATTTCGATAAAGTTGTTCGATTAGGGTCAAGTTCTTATCCTTAGGAACTGTACATGCGCATTTTGATGGCATGCTCAATTAGCTCTTAAGCACCTAGCCATGTTTAACTCTTTAACAATTGTTGTAGCACACCATATGTAAGCCATGCCCCCTTACCCATATCTACCTATTGACCATGGGACCCAACTTTCATTGTTCACACATCATATGTGGATTGGTGAATTTCTCATAGTTGGTGCTGCTTCACCTTTTTGATTCTTTCACGATGGGGCCCATTCAAAAAAGTATCATACTTTGTTGGTAGGCAAGTTTTGATGATTTTATCAGTACAAACCCGAGTCCGGTCCATAATTTGTGTTACATGAACCACCAACGAAGAGGAGCAGGAATAGGAGCTAGCTGCCTCAGGAGAAGACAAGTATTGGAGGATAAGTCTAGCAAAGTTAATGTAGATGATCACCATAAATGAGGTGGGTGTTGGAGAGTAGACCCACGTGAGGAGTCACATGTGGTCCGTACCTCGCGGTGGCACTCTCCTATTGGCTTGTCCATACTAATTCGCGCAAATGTGCGACATGTCCTTTGTGGGGACTATTCGCTAATTCGCCTTTTGAACCTAGCTGAGCCACGTGTCATCCCATAATTGGGCCACATGGCTAACTTCACTATTCAAGCCTCCAGTCTGCAGCTCCTTGTTTTATCTTGTTATTAAAGGCGTTAATAAGGTTGAATGTATGGTCTTCTGTTTGTCATCCTATTTTTATGGAATGGGCTACTGTCCTCTTGTAACCATATACCAAAACACTCATTACAAGAACCAAAAAAAAAAAAAAAGGAAAAGAAAAAGGACGAAACATAGAATACAAGTGACCAAAATGTTCTCCATGAATCTGAAAACTGAGTGAAATAATTAAGCAGCGCCAACCTTTTCTTGGAGCTTCAGGGCTTGTACAAGTACAATTGTGTCAGTTCTTTTCTTATTTTCCAAATTTGTCCCAGATAGCTTCGCATTCAACTTCTCAGTCGCCTGCCTTCTTGGAGACACTTATATATGCTTTCAACCAGTAGATTTCATAGAGAGCTTGAGTGATTTGGGTTTTAGCTATGGGCGTTCGTAAGAAAGAAATCTGAAATATCCATGGCTTGAGAATACATGATAATGAAGTTCCAATCTCATAATTACGCTAGAAATGGAAGATTTTGTCTGTACCTCGGGTGCACAAGATTTTGGTTGGTGTTTCCTATTTATATACTCCCTCTGTCACTCTTTAATCTACAAAAAAATCCATTTTGGTTGTCCCACTTTAATCTACAAAGTCTCAAAATAGAAATGTTTTAATACTTCTTAAATAGTGGGATCCATTTGTCATACTCATAACAACTATCCACTTACTATTATCAACCCACTTTCTCTCTCCCACTCAAATATCTACACTCTTAACACATCACCTTTTCAATCATTTTCTTAATTCTTGTGCCAAGACTCATTTTTGTAAATTAAAGAGGGACGGAGGGAGTATTAATTTGGTAGTTGGTTATTAGCTTTACCTAATACGAGTAAGGAAAGCAAAAATAAAATGAGAAATTCTGTCAAAATATAATACTCCCTTCGTCCCACCTTAATTTACATAAATAGCCATTTTGGGTGTCCCATTTCAATCTACAAAATCCCAAAATAGAAACTTTTCAATACTTTTTAAATAATGGGACCCCGATTGTCATACTCACAGCAACTACCCACTTACTATTCCCTACCCCACTTTGTTTCCCTCCTACCCAACTATCAACACTCGCAACACGTCACCTTTTTTATTTTTCCTTAATTCCCGTGCACAACATCAAAATTGTAGATTTACGTGGGACGGAGGGAGTAGATGAATGCATCTTGTTTAAACTTTTTGGAGTATGGATCTGTCATGTGGCTGATAAACTTCGTAATGATGCAGGAAAATGCAGGAGCAGAAGCAACATGGCCGTCTCTGGCGACGCTGAGATCTGAGAAATGCAGAAATAGTTTGGTTATTATATGCTCATATCTTCCCATGGACATGGGAAAAGGATCCGCAACAACCCGTTTTTTATTTAGATAATTTTGACCTTGGCAGAAATAGTACGTATATATTCTTCCTTCTATAAGACGGCTTTTAGTCTCTAGTTATTTATGGTTCAAGAAGAGGATTTGTAGTTCTGCCATTGACGCAAATAATGCTATCTTTGCATATGGAGAGGAAGTGGGAAGGATAGGTGAGGCTTTTTCAAAGTTTGGCGAATTGTCTAAAAAATTTTTATTGGAGTTTTATATTGTTGGATAATGCTACTCGTATCGTTCTTTGTTCTATCAACATTTTTTTTTTTTTTTAATCTCATGTATTGGTTCACATAGTTAATCAGTTTGTAGAGCCTTTGGTAGTCACCCAGTAATGTGGTACTGCAGTAATTCATTCTTCTCTTAATAGTTTTTTTTTTTTTTTTGGACTAAATTAGGAGTGAACAATCTTGTGTAATTTTTACAAATATGAATCTCATGATGAGTACTAATGTGCATATGTTGTGATGTTGCTTATAAGCAATGGTGGACACAAGGTTGTGGGTTCAAATCTCATTTCAAGCATTATTTTTTCACAAGAAGCTTTATACTACACCGGGATCAAAATAAATGTTCAAAATACATGCCATTTTGTGGGTTAAAGCATTTAAATTTCAATTTTACACTTACATTGAAACTTGTGCTATTGCATTAATTGCACTCTTTTAATGAAGTAATGCATGAGAGAAGCAATTGATAAGAGTATTGTTGGCACTTATTTTATGAAGTTGTACTAAGAATTGCATTTCTTAAAACATGTGAACTTTTAAAACAACATTTATTTTGAGGGGAAATGACAATTTAGGGTCCAAAGTTTGGGGTGTGTGTGCCAATAGGGGTCTGATGTATCAATTTTGTCAATTTAGGGTCCAAAGTAGCAAAAGTTGTGCAGGTTAGGGTTTTTTAACGATTCTGTTAACGGAATCCAGTTAAGTCACAAGTGTTTTGACATGGACTTAACTGGAGTTTTTTTTTTTTTTATTATTATTTGCATGAGCATATTGTCATTTCAGATGTAGAAAATTAATAAAAAAAATTGAAATATTAAATTTTACTTTCTTATATTAACTAATATTAAGATGTCATTTACCGAAAATATTTTTTTAAGAAATACAATAAAAATATTTTTTTCATTAGAACCACTATAAAATAAAAAGTATAATTTTTAAAAAGGAAAAAGTGTAAAAAAACTATATTAAAAAAAACACTTTATTTTTTTAGAAAGAAGAAAGTGGGGATTTGGACAACTCTTTTTTTTTTTTTTTTCTTTTCTGTGGTGGTGGTTAGTATTGTTTCATTATTAATATTAGTGTTCCAATTATTTTATTTTATTTATAAAATTATTTTTTATTTTTATTATTAATTTTCCTTGTTTATAACTTCATTATTTGCGGTTTTTAAAAAGAAAACCACTTTAATTTTTTATTTGCTTATTATTTTATTTATTATTATTTTTGAATTAATTAAAATTATTCGAAAATTTAATAATAAAAGTGAAAGAAAATTTAGGGTCCATTGTATAAGGGGTGTGTGAAATGACAGCCCAGGCGAACATCCAAAACTAACTCCAGTTAAGTTTTTCTGTTACTTAACTGGATTTTCTTTGCAACTTAGTCCAAAAACCCTTAATTGACTAACGTTGTTAACTTTGGACCCTAAATTGACAAAATTGATACATCAGACCCCTATTGGCACACACCCCCCCAAACTTTGGACCCTAAATTATCATTTCCCCTTATTTTGAACATAAAAGAGTAATGTAGTTGTACAACCTACATGCTCAGAATCTGCCATTTTTGATAGGGCCGGTCTCCTGTGAAACCGTCACAGCCAAGCCGACTTGAGCCGAGCCAAGCTGTTTTTTTTTTGCCATCCAACTTTTTTTCCCTGACATTTTTTACTCGCCAGCAAAAGTAACACTCTTTATAAAGAAATGTAACACTTTTTTCTCATATGTAACACTTTTTTTCTTCAAAAAATTGTACCACAATTTTACTAAAATAGATTAAAGATAACATGAGATTGACAACTAAACTAATGTATATTTTATAATAAATGAATGTGACCTTTTTTTCCTCAATTGTAACCCTTTTCTAAAGTTTTACGTTCAATTGAAATGCAAAAACCGATTATATACATGAATTTTTTTTTTTTTAAAAGAAAAAAAAAGTAACATTTACTCTATAAAATTGTTGCATTCATCTATAAAGAAAATTACAATCATATATGCACTGTGTTACACTTCAATTATTACTTTTTCTAATCACAAAAACTATCAAACTATTTATATTTTTGTGCAAAACTTCTGTTACTTTTGACAATAAAAGTGTTACTTTTTGAATATGCAACTGTTACTTTTATCAAAACAAGGTGTTACATCTCATGAGACGAGCAACCCAGCTTTTTTTTTGTGTTAAAAAGTATGTTTTTTTTTTTTTAAATAAACCATATCATGACCTATCTAGTATCTAGTTTGATCCGTCTCGTTGAGACGAACGCAACGGTATTTTTAATTTTTTTTCGACTTTAAAATCACAAGATATTGCATTTTAAAGTTATTGAGGTTTTTTTTTTTTTTTAAGTACGACACGTGTCACGATTTAGGAGGACAAAGGCTGTGGCTGGGCGGGTATGACTGAGCGGGCGGGCCGAGTTATCCATAGACGGTCTGTCTCACACTGTGAGATGGGCGCATATAAGGTTTTGCCTTTTTGATAAGATTTGAATAGAAGAAGATAGTTTGGGATTGATCCCAACTAATCTTGATGGTTCCAGTTTTATGATCTTCGTTCAACCTACGAGTTTAACAATTTGCCCACCGACAGACATCACTAGTTAAGTGGGGATTGCATTTGCTTCTGCAAGTAGGGATGACAACGGGTCGGGTTTGGATCGGATCAGACCTCACCAGGTCTGATCCGAACATTGGAACCCCTCTACTGAATCCGATCTGATCCGAATATCCACGATCCGCGCTCCGATCCGAGACCCGATCTGATCCGAATCTCATGTTCCCAAAAAACCCTAGGTTTGACAGATTTGAGTGAATTGGGGAAGCTAAACTAATCAATCAAACAAAACAAAACATAAAAACTGAAATTTAATGGCTAAGAATTGTTAGATTACCTCAATAGAACTGAAATTCGTTGGAGATGTAGTAGATTTCAAAGGAAATTGAGACATAGGTTTGACACGTTACACCGTTGAGGAGGAGAGCCAAGAGAAGAGCGAATGGCGTTAAAGTCACCGGCACAGGCCTACAGGCACAGGCAACGGGAACGGCGTAGAGAGAGAGAGAGAGAGAGAGTCGGGAACCAGTAACGACGCGTAGAGAGAGAGTAGGGAAAGGCGATTGCGGTGAGAGAGAGAGAGAGATGAGTCGGCGTGTTGTGCCGAGACTGAGAATGAAAATAAACATCTTAAACCTAGATTTTTTCTTATATAAGGAGGGTGATGTGTATATTTCTACAACATGAGGGGGGTAGTAGTAAAAATTTATTAACTTAATAGGTTCGGGTCGAATCGGGTCGGATCTCAGATCAGATCAGGGGTGCTACCGAAACCGATTCGAACCCAACCGGATCTTAAAAAATGCAAACCATATCCGAAATTTTCGGATCGATTTCCCTTCGGTACGGATCGGGTTCGGTCAAATTGCCATCCCTATCTGCAAGTCTCCTTTCGCTCGTGCCAATGGTCTATAACTGGCCACGATTTTCTATTGTTTTTTTTTTTTGAAAGCACGATTTTCTATTGTTGGTGAGTAAAAGATGGTTATGACTAATTTGGTACATGTGAGATTCACATCTAATCTATATATATAATATAGGAGAGTTCTTATGAGATCCCACAATAAGCCACATGGAATTACATGTCATAATTCCATGTGGAATTCTACTTATCACCATCCAATAAGCTTGTGACACCTATGTTGACATTGCATCATAATTCAAATTTCAAATTGCTAAAATATAGCAACAAAAATTACTCTTCAATTTAAGACATTTGAAATAAATAATTTAGGCATCCATCATATTTACTTAGACTAAAATGTAAGCATCATTTTTTAGCTCAATTTTTGAGAGAATTTCAGATGAGAGTTTCATGAGTGATCTTAGAAATACATAATCTAGACATAGAAACAACTGACAATGAAAATAATAGTTGCTGCACATGAAGAAGGACAAACAGGGTAAGGGGTTAGTGATATTGGGAGTTAAAGCGATATAATGGAAAAGTGCATGTGCATCCAAGACCTGTTAATATATCGTGGCTCACATCATTGGTGACGAATAAGACATGTACAAAAAGAAAATGATGGTCACTCAAAAAAAAAAAAAAATCTTTTTAAGAAATTGACATTCAATAATTTTGTGAGTTGGGACCAGAATGCTTTCAGTGCGGAGCTGACCCACTGCCCCAAAAATAAACAGCTCCAAAAATCCTCAAAACTTAAAAAGGGACTTCCTATCCTCCCTCCGTCCCATCCGAATTAGGATTTTTGGGTTGGGTAAGGGGAAGTAGAGTAGTTGTTGTGAGTATGAAAAGTAAAATAGAAGAGAGAAAGTGGGGTAGGGAATAATGAGTGAAAAATTGTTGTGAGTGTGAACAGTGGCGGACCCAAGAGAATTTTTAAGGGGGTGCACAATTACATTATTTTTTAACTAATTAATTATAGATGTATATACATATATACACCCATATATAGGAGAGTATAACTGTATAAAAAGTAAGAGCTATGAGTTGGAGGGAGTACCTAGAAAGCAAAAACAAAAAAATAAAAGCACACAAAAAAAAAAGCTGCCAGGGTTTGATCCTGGGTCATTTTCAAGGCAGTGAGTAATGCAAACCACTTGGCCACCTGAATAAACTAGAAATATAAGCATATAGAAGATATTATATCAATATACCTTTAATAGAGTAAGTCTAAATAATTTTTTTTCTACTAAATAGTGAGAAGTGAGGGGATTTCCTTTGATACACGTGGGTCCGCCCTTGAGTGTGAATGTGGGTCATATTAAATAAAATATTTCCATTTTTGGGTTGTCCTAATTCGAATGGGACACCCAAAATGGAAATTTGTCCTAATTCGAGTGGGATGGATGGAGTACGTTTCAAAATACATGTCGTTTTATGTTGGCGAAAGTGAGTGTATTTAGAAAAAATTGCTTTAAATAAAACCAGAACGGAAAATTTATTTCTACAAAATAAAGTCGAGGCAAGAGTTTGACTCTTTTTCCGTAAGACAAGATTGCCCCGTATAACTGTGCTACCGGACTTTGGCAATTGTCTCGAAGATACGACTTTTTGAATTTCAGATTTGCAGCACTACAATTCTGAAACTATCTGGCGAACTAATAAATAGTCGTGATTTTCTTGGACTTGAAATGCAAAGACTAGAATGCTAGGATGCTTTGAGAGAATTGACTAATGCTTTGGATTGCTGGATGATTTGCAAATGAGGGGGAGGGCCCGACCTGCACCAAGCCGAGCCCAAATCCAATTCCAGCCGACCCAAGCCCACACCGAGGTGCAAAGTGCACTCTAAACCGCCATTCACGGGTCTTGTGTCAATTTGAAGCTAGTCCAAAATTGGCACATTTAGGCCACTAGTTGCATGGATGACCCAATGGTCTACTTGGTTGGCCCAAGGAGGGAACCATTTGATGACTCCTCCTTAGATGACCACATTAATATAATGCATTCATTTCCCCTATCTTAGCAATGTGGGATATGGCTTTTCCATTCCCATTTCTCTTCAACCATTAATACTAAGTTGTTACTTTCAACAATTAATTTCTCATTCACCCGAAATTGGTTTTGAGAAAATAAATATACCACGTTAATCTACTCTGAATGTAGATTAATAATTTGCAACTTATTTCCATTTTTATTAAAAGGAACTAACCAAGAAACTTGGTCAAACATTGGTCAAACCAACATTTCTAAACCAATTTCCAACATTTTACACTTCTTCACACATAATAAAAAAACGCAATTAATATATTTGAAAAAGATTTATGTACTCCTATAAAGAATCCAATTACCTAAATAATTAAATGCTAAAACTACAAATAGTTCACAATTAATGAATGAGGATATAATTAAAAAACATGAGCAAAGATGTTATGGAAATAGTAAAACGTCAAATACTTTGAAACAAAATTTAAATCTTAAAATGTCACGTATTTTGAAACAGATTTTGAAACAGAGGGAGTAATTGATTAGGGATTCCGAGTAGAGCCGATCAAGCTCAGCCTGATTCTAAATTTAACATGAAAATGACTAAAATAATTTTAACATGAAAATGTCTAAAATAATTCTAAAATGAAAATGTCTAAAAATAACTCTAACCCTAAGTTACATACTCCCTCCGTCCCAGTTTAAGGTTCCTACTTTCCTTTTTGGTATATCTCAGTTTAAAGTTCTTAGTTGTTTTATTCCATAAATGGAAAAGAATAAATAGTGTTTTGGAGAATCTTGCCATCAAAAAGTTCATTTAATTACAAAAAAAAAAAAACCATTACTTACCTAACTTACTTTCACCCACTTGCTTTATGAATAGTGTTTTGGACAATTATATCGTTCATTCTCTACTTTTGGTCGACTCATTTCATTTGTTTTTGCTTTAATTTCTTAATAAGCGTGCATTGTCAAACTAATAACCTTAAACTGGGACGGAGGAAATACTACACTATATAGTAGGCTCTATAGTAGGCAGCTGCATGTTATTATAAACAAGTTATTACCTCTGTCTTAAAATAAATGACTAAATCTGTTCTTGATCACGAACAGTTGAGTCATTTGTTTTGGGACGGAGGGCGTACTTTGTATAATAAGCTAATCTGACTGCCATGTAGTCGGATGTGGTCGGACTGTGCACGCCCCCAGAACAACCATGTTTACTTAGTCAAGCAAACGATCTTCTCAATTGTGCAATGAATTTCTAAACCACTTAGAACCTCCATCGCAACATTGACCACCATAAGCATCTGCATAAAAAGAAATTGCACGTGAACTGCACGACTGGCGATGTCTACACGAACCCTACAAAACACCACTAACATGTGCTCTTACTTATCATGTTTATTTGATTTTAATAGAAACAAAATTTCGGTTCTGATTTTGGTTTAGTGTTAAAGTACCGAACCGATATCCCATCCCAAACCGATAAATTCAAGCTACGTCGCTTTATACACACACACACACACACACACACACACACACACACACACACACACACACACACACACACACACACACATATATATATATATATAAAAATATACGCACATATACTAAGATAATGAGGAAAGTCGAAAGGAAATATCAATACAACAAACCCTCATTGGCTCCTTAGACTTCATCCCTCTCTAAGCGTACCTAGTGCGGATCCTCACCCTACCCCCCAATCTACTTCCACCTTCCGCCACCCGCCTTTTGGTGGATTCTCCCCTTCTCACCCCTACGATCTCACCCCTACATGCTACACCAAATTGATTTTGTGTCTCTCACTCGATTTCTCGCATGTTGTAAGTGAAGCTCGTTTTAGTTTTGTTTTTCTTTGCATGATTCATTGTTTTCATTTATGAATTTTTCATAGTTTCTGTCGCGCCCCAGACCCGTGGTCCTACTTGGCCCCACGCTCGGGACACGATTGGAAGACGTCATAAACATTTTAGGAAATTTTTCGAAATGTACTTTTATAAAGTTTAACAAAATCACACTTGAAGTTCAAAGACTTCATCTAACTTTAAACAAACTTTTATACAAATGTACAAACACCGACACTATCCAAAATATAGGTGTTACAAGATGATAAAGTCAAGGAAACTCTACCCAAAAAGTATTACATCTATGCAATGTAACCTTTACAGAACAAATCCCAACTCTTACCACTTTAACGTCCTCCCGTGCCAAAGTGTCCTATTCCCTGGACTCGCCTTTATCTAAAACAGTAAACAAATAAGGGGTGAGAATGAATCTCAGTAAGCTACTAAAATGCAACTACGTTACATGCTGATATGATAATCATAATGAAACAATATCAACAAATAATCATATAGCATATAGCACATAACATGAGAGGCTCCCTATCGCCAACCGTCCCATACCGGTTGGAAATAACGACCAACTCATCAGGCAGCACATAAGGCTAAATTATACACTCATACATGGATACTGAGCCAAGGTTCTCGAATCAAACATATAACCATCTGAGAGGTATCAACTGAGCAGCATCAAAGAGCTGAAGCCGGGATCCCGAAAACCAAACCATAACCAATAGAACCAAAGTAACCAGAGAGGGAAATATGACACAGAGTCATAACCTAAATGCTCACTCGAGGGAGCTAGTTCATCCCATCCAAGGCCAATCTGGACTGGGGGTTAAAAATGGGAAACCTATGGTAGAAGCCTTACAATGAACTTGGCTCGTGTGCCATTATAATCCCTACCACTGTCCCGACTCCACAACACAAGACCAGCTGGACTTTAACACCAGCATAGTAATGAATACTTGCTTAAACAACAGCCAAGGATAATGATTCCAAAGTAAGGAACCAAGCCAAACACATCACAAAGATAAACCAATCCAAACCACATCAAAAGATGTTCAACTATATCCAATTACTCCTTATTCACATTCCATAACACATTTGTTCACAAAGGAACCAATTTCAAACACTAGAATGTTCCACAATAATCCTCTAGGTACTCTAGGATAACACCTAAGACCAAGATTGAACTTTAAATCACTTGAAATGGAACAACTCAACTTTTCCAGCAACCCTGGGCGGTCGCCCACACCAGACTGTGCGGCCGCCCAAAACACTCTGTCCCAAGACAAAAATATTCCATATAAGTGTGCGGTCGCACGCCCTATTTGGGCGGCCGCCCAACACACCCGCCAGGCCAAAACTTGAACAAACTATACTCCTTTCGTTTCACCGTCCCAAAAGTACAACACTTAACGTTTATAACTTTACTAAGACTACAAAATCAGTCTCAAAACAACTTTAATACTACTTTGAGCCCAACCAAACCAACATACTAAATACTCCCTTTGTCCCAAAAATTACAAGTATAACAAATATTACTCAAATCGCAAAATAACAATTACAAGTGTCAATTATAAATATAATTTTTCTAATATACTAATATACTCATTTAAGGATACTTTCATTCATTTCTCCGTCCCAAGAATAATAGTATAATTTTTATAATATACTTATTTAACATTTAACTCAAGTTAATATTTTACCGTCCCACAAGTAGGAGTATACTTTCACACACTTATACTAACATTCTCAGGATATAAACATACTCCATATACACCCTTGCATACAAACCAAGTCACTTACCCAGTATAATTATACTCCCTTTGTCCCAAATAAACAAGTATCACAAATAAATTCTTTTCACAATAATTTCACCACATATCACACATATAGCAAATATATGACCATTTTACTATTTAAGGGGAATTAGTAACTTACCTATTTCCGGAAAAAGTATCGCAGAAATATGTTTTGTTCGGGTAGAAATGACCTACTCAACGCCCTGATCATTTTTATATAATTAGTTTTTAAAGCGGATAAGTAAATAAAAAGAATTAAATCGAAATGGGTTAAACTTACTTTTTTCTTTCGTGGATACAGAGAGAGATGAAATTTTGGGAATTATGAATGTAAACGCAGAAAGGGAGTGGTGAGAAGATAAGTAAGAATTGATATTTTCATTTTTTCACTTAGGACCCTCTACTTTCCTTTTGAGCAAATAAGCCCCTGAACTTTAAAGTTACACTTTGGACCCTAAAGTTTCAACTAACTCATTTATTCCTTTTAACAAAATTTCTACTAACACTTTAACTAACACATATGCTCAAATAATATATGCAAGTCATAAAAATATTTTCTAACACATAAAATGCACATAAAAGTTCCATTTTAAGTTAAGAAAATTAGGGTGATTTTGGGGTCGTTACAATCACTCCCCCTTAAAGAAAACTCGTCCCGAATTTTAGGGTTTACTTACCTCGACCCTCAAACAACCAAGAATATTTCCTTTCCATTCCAATCTCGAAGCTTCCAAGTAGATTCTTCTACATTATGGTTCCTCCTAACTGACCATCTGTCTGAGGATGAAAAGTCGTTCTATATTCCAATTCTGAATTCAAAGCCTTCTGAATTTCTTACTAACATCAAGATATAAATAAGGAACCCATATCCAATACCATGCTCGTAGGCATCCCATGAAATTGAACTATCTTCTGAACAAATAAGTAACAACTGGAATTAGCATTTATACCCTCAAAATAGATAAGGTGAGGAAACTTGGTAACCAATCCGCTATCAATCAACATCATTGTTCTCAACTATTCATTGTAACTCCTTCAATGAAACCTTTCGCAATAGATTCATATCCACTCAAAAATCTCAAAGGCTTGTCACAAACCAACTGATCACTGATATCTTACTTCCAGATTATTCGCAGCTCAAGGACTTAATTGAATGCTTAGAATTTCGCGTGTCAAACAAATTAAATGTAACTCTTCAAGTACCTGTAGTTGAATTCCGTTATGCATGTTGGTTCTACTAAGTATCGACTACATACTCTGCTACAAAAGTTAAAGTTCCATCACTAGCAACGAACAAAATCGTGTTGTCTATCATCGTTCATTCTACTAGTAATTTTCTATAGTTGAAATCATTCAATAGAGTAGAAACTTAAAGCTTTCACAATCGCAAAATCATCACATGTCTCGACTCATAAGGACTCCAAGATGTAAATTCCTCTAACCTTCCCCCATTTAGTGTTATCAAACATGAACTATAAGTCAAGGAATCCTCTAATATATTTGTCTTTCCTGAATGATATAACATAATACTCTACTTGCATTGCCTCAAGTGTAGCTCTCCTGAAGAAAATGATTACTTCAACTCTCATAGTTGGTAAATGTTGGGTTTCCAAGTAACATGCGCAGCGGAATATAGCAATTAAATTTTTTAAGAAACCCAAAGCCATAGATCCGTTCATATGATTAAATCAAATACAACAGGATGAATAGAGGAATAACTAACCCTTGATGGCTATGAATTTTTCTCTTTGGTCTTGGTGGAGATCTTGAAGCTTTATCACGAACAAATCACGAACTTTGTAAGATGATAAAATTCACCCTCTAGCGGTATCCACACTTCGAACGAATATCAAAGGAACTTCTTCGATCTTGGTTGCTAGACCAATAATTGTAAAACACGCTTTCACAATTTAATAAAGAACTATATGGAATTTATTTGTGAATTATTTTGTTCCTCAATCAATGATATCTTAGAACAAAATAAAATCTCTCTCAAACTCTTTGAGACTCACAAAAGCACTAGTAAATATGGTCTGGCCGAATTGGGGTTTTTATACACAATTAAGACCTATTCCAAATAGGTAACTTGTGTCAAAAACCTTTCCTAATCAAATTAGGAATTTTCCTGTCGGCAAGACCAGGCGCCCGCCCGGTACCACCCGAGCGCCCGCTCATTTGGGCAGAAGGTCAAGGCCTTTTCCGGCTTATTCAGGCGCCCGCCTGGTTCAACCCAAGCGCCCGCTTGGTTGACCAGGAGGCCCAGAATAATTCCAGAAATTCCCTTGAGGTCCTTCGACCCTAAATTCCAATACAGTCCTTTTATTTAATATTCGTTCTATTGTGTGTGACCCTCTAGGATTATACTAAGTTGGCCATGGGCTCAAACATGATCCCATAAGATATGATTAGGTTCTAGCAAACCGTCATACCTACCCAAATAGCATAACTAGATACAAGTTCGCATTCCTTTAGAATATGTCACAATCCCTTTGTCCACGATGTCATTGAACACAAGTCATGGTCAAACAGTCAACTTGTCTTGTTCAATACTTTCTCGATTCCGAATATGTTGATAATTCAAATGCTGTTGATCCAATCAATCCATTTGAGTCCGGCCGAACATTTCATCAACATCATTCCTTCGAGGGGCCCAAGCTTGACATCTCTCCGTGGAGGGATAAATCCATTTAGCTTATTATTCTTCCCAACGGGAATCCGATTATGCCAATCATACCCTTTATAACTACCGTGTTAAGGTAGCGTTTGAATATGTCAAACACAATGTTCATCAAGTGGAAGACTATACTAACTTCATGTCTAAGGATTCAAATGACATAACTAATATGAGATATATGTACGACATAGACCATGACATAAATCTCATACAGCGGGTCATGTCCAGTACCTTGTTCCAAACAAGTACCCATAAATCTAACATGATCATCCCATGATCATTTAGCCTTTATACTAGTGCTTAACAAGTACTAGGGACAGGGATTATTATAAGTAAACATGAACAACAATAATAATCAAAACATCTCTTTATTGATATGAAATAAATGATAACAATTACAACGTTTATTAAACGTGCCTAGGGCACCACTACCAACAATCTCCCACTTGCCCTAGGCCCAATCTCCCATGTATCTAATACCCATGGACCTAACATGACCATCATGTTTAGCTTGTGGAAGTCCCTTTGTTAGCGGGTCCGCAACATTGTCATCAGTAGGTACTCTGCATATATTTACGTCTCCCCTATCAACGATCTCTCGAATGATATGAAAACGCCTAAGTATGTGTTTGGATTTTTGATGTGCTCTTGGTTCCTTTGCTTGAGCAATAGCACCATTATTATCGCAATAAAGGTCTATTGGATTAGCAATACTAGGAACCACTTCAAGTTCAGTTATGAACTTCTTAATCCAAACAGCTTCCTTTGCAGCATCCGATGCAGCAATATACTCAGCTTCTGTTGTAGAATCAGCGGTTGTACTTTGCTTGGAACTCTTCCAGCTTACAGCTCCACCATTTAACATAAACACAAAACCCGATTGCGATCGGCTATCATCTTTGTCGGTTTGGAAGCTTGCATCCGTGTAAGCATTTACAACGAGATCATCTTCCATTCCTCCATAGACCAAAAAGGAGTCTTTAGTTCTTCTCAAGTACTTAAGAATCGCTTTTACAGCTATCCAGTGATTTTCGCCAGGGTCGGATTGGTATCTACTTGTCATGCTCAAAGCATAAGATACATCCGGCCTAGTACAAATCATGGCATACATGATGGACCCAATTGCCGAAGCATATGGAACATCATTCATTTTCTCACGCTCATCGTTTGTCTTAGGACATTGAGTCTTGCTTAGAGAAACTCCATGTAACACGGGCAAGGTCCCTCTCTTAGAATTTTCCATACGGAATCTTCTAATGACCTTGTCAATGTATGTACTTTGGCTTAAACCAAGTAGCCTCCTTGATCTATCTCTATAGATCTTAATGCCAAGAATATATGCGGCTTCACCCATATCTTTCATTGCAAAACACTTTCCTAACCAAGTCTTCACAGACTGAAGTGTAGGAATGTCGTTTCCAATGAGCAATATGTCATCCACGTATAAAATAGGAATAGAATAGCACTATGCTCCCACTAATCTTCTTGTATACACAAGGCTCATCTTCGTTCTTGATGAAACCAAACTCTTTGACCGATTCATCAAAACGGAGATTCCAACTCCTAGAAGCTTGCTTCAATCCATAGATGGATCTCTGCAATTTGCATACCTTAGAATCTTGTTCAAAACCTTCTGGTTGTGTCATATACACATCCTCTTGAAGTTTTCCATTCAGGAAAGCGGTTTTGACGTCCATCTGCCATATTTCATAGTCATGATATGCGGCAATGGCAAGCAAAATTCTTATAGACTTGATCATTGCTACGGGTGAAAAGGTCTCATCATAGTCAATACCATGAACTTGCCTATAACCTTTCGCTACAAGCCTAGCTTTGTAAGTATGCACCTTCCCATCCATGTCAGTCTTCTTCTTGAAGACCCATTTGCATCCTATGGTTTTTACACCTTCGGGCGCATCAATCAAATTCCAAACTTGATTGTCTTGCATGGATTGCAATTCGGATTCCATGGCTCCAAGCCACTTGTCCGAATCAGGAGAAGACATCGCCTCTTGGTAGGTTGACGGTTCATCATTCTCAATGATTTCTACCTCATTACTATCCGTTACGAGAAATCCATATCTCTCGGGCTCGGATCGTAACCTACTAGATCTGCGAGTTGCTTGTGTATTTTGAACAGGTTCCACAACTCCTTGTGGTTCTTGTTCTTGTTCCACTATTGGTTCAATGTTATTTTCTGGGTCTCGAATTTCTTCAAGATTTATTTTACTCCCACTGATTTCTTTGGAGAGAAACTCTTTCTCTAGAAAGACACCAGTTCGGGCAACAAACACTTTGTTGTCCTCACGGTTGTAAAAGTAATATCCTCTAGTTTCCTTAGGATATCCCACGAAAATACATTTATCAGATTTGTGTGCAAGTTTGTCTGAGACAAGTCTTTTGACAAAAGCTTCACAACCCCAATCTTCATGAAAGATAAACAAGTTTTCTTTCCGCTCCACATCTCATATGGAGTCTTTTGAACCGATTTAGTTGGAACACGATTTAGTGTGAAAGCAGCGGTTTTCTAGGGCGTAACCCAAAAGGATATTGGAAGATCAACTTGACTCATCATTGATCGAACCATGTCTAACAAAGTCCGATTTCTCCTCTCGGACACACCATTCCATTGTGGTGTTCCGGGTGGAGTCAATTGTGAAACTATTCCACAATTCTTTAGATGATCATCAAATTCTTGACTCAAGTATTCTCCACCACGATCTGATCGAAGTGCCTTAATACTTTTGCCAAGTTGTTTTTCTACTTCATTTTGAAATATTCTAAATATCTCAAATGCTTCACTTTTATGTTTCATTAGGTAAACATACCCAAATCTACTATAATCATCAGTGAAGGTTATGAAGTATTGAAATCCTCCCCTAGCATTGCTACTTAATGGTCCGCATACATCGGAATGTATCAACCCCAATAAGTCGCTTGCCCTTTCACCCAACTTGGTAAAAGGTGTCTTAGTCATTTTTCCAAGAAGACACGACTCACAAGTATCATATGACTCGAGGTCACATGAACCTAAAAGTCCGTCCCCATGGAGTTTTGAGATACGCTTCTCATTAATGACCAAGACGGCAATGCCACAAATAAGTATGATTTACATCATTAGGTTTAGATTTCTTATTTACATGATAGACATTGTCATTATTTTCATTCTTGACATCCAAGATATAAAGGCCATTAAATGAATTAGCAATACCATAAAGCACATCATTTAAATAAATAGAAAATTTCTTATTCTCAATAAGAAACTTAAAACCTTCATTATCCAAACAAGAAATTGAAATAATATTTCTGCTTAAATCCGGAACATAATAACAATTGTTCAAAACAAGAATTAATCCGGAAGGTAAAGTGACTTCATAAGTCCCTACGGCTAATGCAGCAACTCTTGCTCCATTTCCCACGCGTAGATCTACTTCACCTTCTTTAAGCAGTCTCCTATTCTTTAGTCCCTGCACATTTAGACAAATGTGAGAACCACATCCGGTATCCAATACCCAAGAATCAGTGGTAGAAAGGAGAATATCTATCATATAGATACCTGAAGTCGACGCAGCCTTGCTGCTCTTCTTCTTCTTTTGCTCTTCCAAGAAAGCCTTGCAATTACGTTTCCAATGACCAATTTCTTGACAATGGAAACAGATTGCATCCTTTTGTGAATCGGGTTTTGCCTCAGAAGCCTTGGCAACCTTTGCCTTGCTTATTTTGGTTTTGACAACTTTCTTACCCTTTCCTTTGGCACTAGCCTTCTTCCCATCATGAACCAAGAGCACGGGAGAACCTTTCTCCACAATTTTCATCTCTGCAGTTTTGAGCATCCCATGCAACTCAGAGAGATTCTTATCCATTCCATGCATGTTATAATTCATCACAAACTGATTATAACTTTTAGGCAATGAATTAAGAATGAGATCCGTGGCTAGCTCCAATGGGATTGGATAGCCAAGTTTCTCAAGGTGCTCTACATAACCTTTCATTTTAAGAAAGTGAGGACTCACTTGTTGCCCTTCATTCATTTTACTAGTAGTGAATGCAACAATGGTCTTGTACCTCTCTTGCCTAGCTTGCTCTTGAAACATGGTTCTCAACTCCACGCCTATCTCATAGGCTTCCAAATGTTCCAAACTTTGTTGGAGTTTTGAACACATAGCAGCAAGCATGAGACAACTTACATCTCTAGAATCATTACGATGTTTCTTGTAATTGTCTCTTTCTACCCTAGGGGCAGTAGGCGGTGGTTCAGCAGGGAGAGGCCCATCGAGAATGTACAACTTATCTTCTTGCCTAAGAACGATTCTTATGCTACGGATCCAATCCATAAAGTTTGTACCATTCTCTTCGAGCTTATCCTTCTCAAGGATCGATCGCAACGACATTGATTGAGTGTTATTAGTCATTATCTACAAATATGCAAAATTTCCAAAATTTAATAAGTACCGGTTTTCATTAAAGAGATAAACAATGTATTTTTCCAAACAAATACTCCCACTAAATTATATAACCTTCTTATACATCCAATGTATAATATAATTTAATTGGGCTAAGATCCAACTTTAATTAACTTTTGAGTCCACGGAGGCGGACCGCTCAAAAACTAAATTAATTAGGTAGACAATCATGTCAATCATATCCCATATGATTCTTAGATCCTTTTTATGAGATTCTTTGAGAAATCCATTTCAAAAAGCATGTTTAATCTCATCTTTTGCCTAGGCCCAAAACTGTTTTGACGCCTAATTAAGTCCGACCATTTTAAACGCATAGGAACCATTCAATTTAACGCACCTTGCGGAGGCAAGCCCACATTAAATTAATGAACCTCATCTTGCTCATATATGAATAAAATCAATGCACTTCGCGGAGGCGAACCCACATCAAAATCACCCATTATAAACAAGTGTTTTAATCATGGCATGGCAAAGAAGGACTTAAAACTTTCTTTGAAGGTTCATCACATATAGCATATAACACATTTATGAGCACATAATATAAACATGTTACACATCAAGTTTAGCACTAAATTAATCTCTATTAATTTAAGCATGATATTTATGTGTCATTAGTTTCTCTATAATTATGAGGATGAGACTATTTCAACTTTGGTTATTATCTCCAAATCAAGACAACAAGAAGTGGCGGTCGAACTAAGCCATTAGGCAACCACAATCCCGCACTAATTCAAGAAACCAAGAAAGTAGTCCATGTGGCCGAAACTAAGCAATAGATGGTCTCGATGAACGTAGGCCAATGCATTCACAATTCCACATGGATCTCCAATCATTGAATCAAGAACTTTGTTTCTCAATTTTAGCAATTATGAACTCTTCATAATTCTAACTTCGTTTTATCTTTGAAACTTTGATTGCGATCAATTTTGGGAAACACAATCTCGATGAACGCAGATTAGCCATCCAAAACTTGAACCAATCTAGGAATCACAAGACTAAAACAAATAGGAAATTCAAACCCCAAATCCACACACAAACAAACTACCCAAAACCCATTCCAGATCAGCAAGTCTGGATTGGTTCTGTTACATGGTTTTGTGTTGAATTTATCGAAAATTCTATATTCAGATTTTTTATATCCAAAATCAGAACATATTCTGGCCGAGCGAAGCGCCCGCCTGGTATGACCAAGCGCCCACCTGAAATGGTCCATAATGGTGTAGAATTTTAAAAGTTCGAAAATTTTGTCTCAAAATTAATTTTTCCCCCGATTATTAAAACTTTGATCTAATCAAAAAACAATAATCGATATAATTCATAATCCACCTAATTTTTTATTGCGATTGAATCGTGCGATTAAGTTGCAAAACAATAAACCACATAAAATCACAAAACACATAACATCATATAATCCAATATTCATATCATG
>JAOWBW010000160.1:1703602-1741396 GCA_026119855.1 Campanula takesimana
ACCTATCCCAGCTACTGTCTGTGATATCATCTGTAAAAGGTTTACCAGGGCCGGGTCCAACTCCCCGCCTGCATTACCGGTGTTGTCATTTCCCTCACCGTTCCTGTTGTTTCCACTTCTGGTATTCATCTGCAAATTTTACTTTTACTTTAGAACAAGTTCGTGCTCTAGCAATATTCATCACTACACAATATGTGAGGTGTTCATAGTATACTTAACATTATTATTCTTTCACTAACGGTCACTTGTTAGTTTTCATCTTATATGGCGTAGGTCTCTGGTACTAGACCATTATTTAGATGTGGTTAGTTTACTTAACCTTTCTCTCCGGTCAGGAGTTTTCATACTTCATAATTTACAACCGTTTTACTTGGTTGATTATTATTTCTTATTTCCTAGTTTTTATTACTTAACTAGCTTTAACTTATTCCAATGGTCGTCTTACTTCGTACCATGGTTACGGAGATTATTTCAAATCACTCCGACGTTTTCCCTTGTCTTTTCTCGACAAGTTACTTTTGTCTACATAACAATAGTAAATTCAAATTTTTGGGTATTTAAATTAAATAACTAACTTTATTCAACTAAGGTGTGAGATTTAAACATCTCAAAATACACCCAAATTCAACTTAACATAAGGAAAATTCTAACTGCATTAATCCACTAATAATAAAATAAAAGAATCTATTCTTATAACTATCTGTCATTAATTGCATCAATTCCCACAGTGTGCGTGTTCTGCTGCAAGTTGGTCATATTTACTCTTGCAATTCTAACTTCTCAGCCCAAATCTGATAGCCTGAAGCCCTAAGCTCTTCCTCATAAGCTTCTTGCTCATCTATCTTCTTCTTCAGTTCATTGTTTTTGCTCTATCTCTCATTTACCAGTTGTACACTGATTCGATTCCATTCGCGATTAGCTCTAACTACATGGCTTTCTAGGCTTTTGACCTTCTTTAGCTGTACTGCTAACTTTCCTTCTACATACATTATGTCCTCATCGCGTTCTTTGATGACATTCTGTAGGCTGCCGACTCCTCGAGTCTGCTCCTAAGCTCTCTTTTAGCTGAGCGAAGTTCTTTAGTTAGCTGCTTAATAATCTCCTCTTTGGCTTCTATTTCTTCCCTTAGGGTAGCACTGTACCTTACCGACTTCATTGGTCTCCTCGGCATGATCCTACACACACCAATAGTAAACTTAATTAGTACATAGTCCCAAGATTCCATTATAACATATTGGTAGAATGTAAATAGACATGCAATGAAGAGGTTTCTATTTCCCCAGTATATTCATACTTTACGTACACTCTTGTATTATTCCCAGAGATAGATTTTATCACTTGAACTTCCTCAAGTAAGATCTTATTCAAGTCAAGTACTAAGTCTCCAATTAGTCCTAACTTTCAGTTTTCTCCCATAAGACCTAAAGCCATTGCTCTGATACCAACTGTAACACCCCGAATTTTCTTATAATATCTGAGCATTTAATGGCATTAAATAACAATAATAAATACCTCAATTTAGGTTCACAACGGCCCCTTATTTAATCATAAATTCAAAACAATTGCGGAAGCGTAACTTAAACTTGTCTTGGTAGGTAAACCCCTAACCATCAATGTACTTCAACTTACATCAAAATAAATGTACTTAAACTACTAAGTTAAGAATCTTCAATCCACCGTCTTCCTACGGCTGCTTTCCTTGTCTTGTCCTTCTACTTAATCCTGAAAACAAAATTATAGAGAAGGGATGAGCGAACGAATGCTCAGTAAGTTTCATACGTGGCCTCTCCGTTACTAAGGAAGACGACCAGAACGAATACTATGAATAACTTTACAAAGATAGGTTCAGTTACTTTTGGATTCAAGACTGCAGAACAATACAGTCGTATGACTTTTAAGATTTTACTTCCAAAGGATTATGCACTAACAATCCAAAGGGATTCATTCAAGTTCCGTCAGTTCCAGGGTAACGTACATTATAACCTCAATACCAAAGGTACAATTTGTACACCTAGCTTCTCAAGCCAATAGTGTGGGTCGTAACATATATGGTATCCCACATATATGCTCGGGGTCTAGAATCATCCTTGTAATCAGACAATTCCTGAGAGAAGGCATGTGATCACTCATGCAATCCCTATTTAAGGTAAGGACGAGTCTTTTCTAACTGGACTGTCCGTCAATGTCTTTTCTAACTGGACATTGGCCACTCTAACAAGTAAGTGGTTAACTTACAAGTTAAAATGAGAACATACCAAGGTACAAGTATGTGATACAAGTTTCAAACTTCGATACTTAGTAGATCAATGGGGACATCACTAAGTATAGATTCTTTCAATGAACGTTCAATAACGCAGGGTACATTCAAATACTATCATGCCATACTGATAGCTAACTTTAGAAAAATACGGAATTCCAATAAACAGGAGTTCAAATACTGTAAGGAACGTAATCCCTTACCTGAATTGTTTTTCCTCGCAATCTCCTCTCTGTGCAAATCTACAAGGCACGGAGTAATTTACTTTAGTACTCTCAACATTGTTAACTATTTCTTCTTAGTTAACTGAGAGATGCGGTTTAACTTCTTTACTTCGTTACTTTTTTTCTTACGTTTAAGTTTCTGACTTTGATTTACGAGTCAGTCCTTTAACCTTGATATAATTGCAATTAAGTCCTCTAACTTTGGGTTAATTACAATTTGGTCCCTCAACTTTGGGTTAATTGCAATTTGGTCCTTCATCTTTAGGTTATTTGCAATTTGGTCCTTTAACTTTAGTTTAATTGCAATTTAGTCCTTACACTTTAGATTAATTGCAGATTGGACCTTCAACTTTAGTTTAATTGCAATTTAGTCCTTCAACTTTGGATTAATTGCAGATTGGACCTTCAACTTTAGTTTAATTGTAATTAGTCCTTCAACTTTGGATTAATTTCAGATTGGTCCTTCGACTTCAAAGGTTTTCCCCTTTTTATTCCTTTTTAACTTTAACTTTTTCAGTTTAGTCCTTTTCCGTTAGGAAACTAATTGAAATCTTTTAATCTTCCTCGTTTCCGTTAACTTTCTAACTTTCAAGGTTTTCCAAGTAACTATCACATCCTTTCAAGTTAGTTTTCTAACTTTCTAACAATTCTTTTAACGATTATGTTTTCTTTTCATTATAAACTTAACGAAAATACTAACTTTCCGTCTCAATTCTTAACATTCTCAATCAAGAATCAATACCCAAATTATATAGCCAAAGCCGAATTATACCTCATCAAGATTCATTGATTTTGATCAATCTTTCTAATTCTTTAAATTTTTCTAATTTCCCAAACATCAATATTATTCACAATTCACTTAACGAGGATCATTTAAATCAACAAAATCAATCTTCAATGGCCTAGGGCCATTCGGCCGAATATAACCATGGGGGATTCCATTTTTTTTTCTTCTTTTGATAAACCCAATTCAACCTCAATGAATTATACCTCATCAAGATTCATTGCGTTCTTCTTTTCTTGTGCATGCAACAAGAGAGAAAACCTCAGTTGAGAAATAGTAAGTTTATACTCCATTCATATTTATATATGAACTATAATTATGAAATGTGTGTGTGTCGAAAGAACAAGGAAAAGAAAACCAAGATGCATATTGGGTAAGAAAAAAACTAAGATGCATGGTGGGAAGAAGAAAACAGTTAGAGAATAGATGGAGTGGACCGCGTGGAGCAGACTGACACCGAGCGGATCGAGTTTAACCGAGTCAACCGAACAGATTGAGATGCAGTGTAAAGTACTTAGTATTTCCCCGTTTTCTTCTTGAGCTAAAATCATTCTAAGTTTATCATTCCTTAAGCACGACATATTGATTAATTTGTATAGTTTAATGTAATGGAGAATTTGCCTCCCCCATATTCTTTTAAAGGAATGATTTTAATAAAGCTACAAATGAGTCACAGTTTCTTCTCATGTCCCAATTCTTTTGGTATATATATATTAGTAAGTTGAGAAATAGTAAGTTTATACTGCATTCTTATTCTCATATATTTATACATGATGTAAGTACAAACTACAATTTGTCATGTATTAATATTTTTTGTATGCTATATATATTGAATTTTATTTCTATTAAGCTAAAGGAGGTGGTTTCTAAGCTGGATTTAGAAGACAAAAATGTATCGGACTTGGTGAGTAAAGATGGGGTAAGTTCTAAAAGCATCCCTACTTAATTTTTCTACTTCATAATCTTCATTTTCCATTTAGTTACATAATATTCAATTAGTTTATCAAGTGTGCAGATATACTTTTCTTTATGGATGATGTTGTGGAATTCATTGGAGATAATTGTTCAACAACAAAATGTGAGCAAATAACTCCTATGAAGCTTATGTTGGATGAGTTTGAATAGCCAAGATGCACAGGATGAACTATTATCTGTTACCAAGACAATGAAACAAATCAAGAAGAAAAAATAGATCAATAGGGGTTTGTGGGTTATTGTTGCTATAGTGGGGGGGGGGATTTGACCCACTATTTCATTTGGTACATTTTTACATTAGTATGGGTGATTTTTTTTATTTACTATTTTGATAAACATTTAGATGGACTTCTTCAATGGTCTTTCTCTATCGACTGAGGTGTAGTTGGGGGATTGACCCACTATTACGTGAGCAACCTTTATTTAAGGAAAGAATTTGAATAGTAATTGTTATCCTAATTTAAAGATAAATTCAAAATTATTTGAAATTTAAATTCAATCCAAGTTGGGAATTAGATCTGGTTCTCCTTGAGTGAATATTTAAACTATATATATATAACAACAGTATACTTAATAATAATATCATCCGTTGCTTTCCTTTTTCTCTCGATCCATCTCTACAAACATTGAAATCGAAGCAAGTGCCCGAGTGATGGAAGCACAGTCAAGAATAAAAAAACATTCATAATCGTTCATAGGTGATTGTTTCTATGGGTAAGGTAGCCCTATTTCCCATTTCTCATTTCTGTTAGTGTCATTAACATTCGACTCCCTCTGTTCCAAAATGATTTTTGACTATTAAAACTTTTTAAGAATATAAAATCTTGCTTCACTAGCCATGGTTTGTTTATGCAATTTTAAGCTCAAATTATAAAAATGAATTAAAAAAAAATAGAACAACGAAAGTAACAAATGTGAAAGATCAATTTCGGATGGAAGGGGTACTTTATAAAAGAAAGGGAGTGAGAAAACTTAATTTTGAATCATTCATCGGAGTTCGTTGGTATAATAATAGGATAAGGTGTAAACCCTTGATATGCTACAATGAGCAATAAAATGTTTGAAATATAAACCCCAAGAGAATATTAGAGAGGTAATTTCTTTTTATGCTATTAGAATTGATAAAAGAATCAAAAATCACTTTGGATAAAATTAAAAAGGGTGAGGATTGTAATAGAGCTTAATAAGATGATAACTGATAAGTCATAGTAGTTTAATTAAAAAAAAAAATCAATAGTTTATTCGTAATAATGATAGGTTTTCATTTCTCCTGTTTTTGCATTAGAACAATTATAATTGCCGTTTATAGGATAGAACATTAGTGTCGTTTAGATAAAAAAAAAAATTGAGGGTGGGGGGGGTAAAAAATCACTAATTACAATTATAATTGCCGTTTATAGGAATGTTATAAATATGCCTTTGGGGGTTAGATACATATACTTAAAACCATGGTTACGTGGCGAGGGTAAAATTAAACTTAATTATAGAAAGTATTTCCTTATATAATTAAATGGATGAACTTTTTTTTCAATTGATAGTGTTTCATTTTGTAAAGTTATAAGCAGATGCACTATTTTTTTCAATCTATAAAGTGTTTCCTTATTTTCAAATATAGTCCTTATATATCTCAAATTGAAAGATCTACTGAATCTCACATCAAAAGAAGAAGAAAACTGAAGACAGTGATTAGATGATATAGGTTACTAAAGAGGCTAAACAACTTGAAGTACCATCTATTCATCTTGGTTGTCAATATTTACTACGCAGTTGCTATGCTTGATGTTAGATGGTCATTTTACATGAATTTTTCAATGAAGTTGCTAAATTCACCTGAATAGAGTGAGTACCACTGAGTTAGTGTAGAAGTGCAAAAGCATAACAAAGTTATTAGGTCAGGTTAAAGTTCAATTTATGATTTGATATTCCAACACTAAATGAATATATGTCTTTCTATAGTTAAATCAAAACTCCAAGCACGTTACCAATTAGTAGTTCAAAAACAGTGTCCTTTAAGATCCCTATCATGTCTTACATTTGATATCATGTCTTACATTTGATATCATGTCTTATATTTGAGGTTTGAAAAGTAATTATTTGAGTAACAAGTTATCAAGTTCTTGGTACATTTGTTGTTCACTTTGTATGTATGCTTACTCAATTTACTCAATTTATGCAAAAAAGTTTAGACCAGATTGGAGATCTAGAAAGTACTCCCTCTTTTAATAAATAAATAACGCATTGAGTTTATGTAAAATGGAAATTGAGACGTTTATTATGGGACGGAGGGAGATCTAGAAAGTACTCCCTCTGTTTTAAATTAAATAACGCATTGAGTTTATGTAAAATGAAAATTGAGACGTTTATTATGGGACGGAGGGAGTATTACACCGTCTTAAATTTGATCATGAAGGGTACAACCCAAGAACGCTTCAACTTTTCTAACAGTAGGAAGTTTTCTAACTGATTTTAAGATCTGAAACAATCATAGTAGCCCTTAGATTTCTTTATATATATAAATATTCATAAAGTTTTAATACTAACTCTTTCTCTCTTTGTCTGTCTCTATTTCTCTCTCTCTCTCAATATGAAAATGTCTAGCGTAAGATTTTTTTTATTATTTAGCCTTATTATTCCCCGTCGAATTCGACGGGTTACTCACTAGTTTCACTAACCCAAGTATTTATACTTTGGATGGTTATTAATTGGGTTGGGTTTATTAATTAAAACCTTCGGGCCAACCCATTCCTTTCGGCCCACTCATTAATTAACTTATTAATTCTAATTTTTTTATTTAACTAAATTAATGTTACCATTAAAATAATTAAATAAAAAAAATGCGGTTATTACAGTAGTGACGTAAGATCGTCGTTGTCTTCCTCGTGATTGAGTGTGACTGTCATTGTTCCGTTGCTGGAGTAGAGTGAACACGCTGACGATTCCACCCATGGTTTTTGTAGTTTCTGGTGATCTTATTCTATCAAGGTGGACAAAGTTGTTTGTGGGATAGTTTCCATAGGGGTTGGTGGTATTATAGAAGAAGTGAGTTGAGATTTTGCTGAATTTGTTGAAGAAATGAGTTGGTTGTTGTTGGAGTTGTAAAAGGTGGTGAGGGGTTGGTTTGGATTGTTGAAAAGGGCAGTGACGTATAAAATTGTTGTATACTAAATTAAAAGTACAACATTGTGCATAGTATTGTTGTACATTTTATTGTGTACAATATTTTTCATTTATTTTTTAAAATACTTTTTTCAAAAAAATTAGTCAGTTTGTTAGTGCAGACGGAGGTGTTACCTCAGATGTTGCCACTGACAGTCTAAGTGCTGTGACGAAAATAATTTGTAATTTGACATTTCTTTCTAATATAATTTTATACTAATGTCCTAATATTATTGTCTAGATGTTGGTCCATATTTTCAGGTATAATAAAGTTGATTTATGGAGCTTTAAACATGGAGAAGAAATTAATGAAGAATTACTCATAAAAGCCGAGTTAATAAGGGAGTTACAAACATATTTAACATGTGTTAAATATGTTACATATGGAGAAGACCAAGTCCAATGTTAGTTGCTGATCAAATAGATGAAGTACAAGGCGTTGGAAGCAAGGAGTACAACAAAGTGAAGCTTAGACTTGGGCATGAAGAATTCGGTTGAGAGAATCAAGGAAGGAAGACCAAGTCAAGCTTGTTTTGTGGAGATAAGGCTTGCACATGATCTCCACTCTTCCCACTCGTCACAAACAGCCCAAGGCTGTTATTTGTGTAGCCTCCAAGTCTTGGTTGGCTATAAATAGATGCTTGGATGAAGATTGAAGTGAAGCCAATTTTATACACACATCCATAGCACAAAAAGACCAAAGTACTCTTGGCTCCTTTTGAGATTCTTTCTTCCATACACTCTTTTATCACTCAAATACTTCGGGTTTGAGTGAGTTTTGGTTAGGATAGAATCTTGTACTTTGTTCTTACTTTGGTTCCATAGAGAGTATATCATAGTTTGTATAGGGAACCATTTTAAACTTTGTAATTGGTTTTGATTATAAGGTTTTCGCCATCTAGGCATCTCAAGTTATATTTATATAACTTGAGAAAAATATTTCTCTTGTGCTATTTATTTTCCGCTGCAAAAACTCTACTATTTTTGTGTGTGTATTTTCTGTCCGTCTGGAGTGTTACCTGGGGTGTTGCTTAACACTTGAGGTAACATCTGTTCTCAGAAAGTCATTGACAAACATTTTCAATTGGTATCAGAGCCCGGTCACTTGACATACTAAGTGATTCGTTCCAGAGTTGTCATGGCTTTCGATCCTGCTAATCCTAATCAAAAGCGTCTTCCTGTTTTTGATGGCTCGAATTATGCTTATTGGAAGATCCGCCTACGCTCGCATATCAAATCAATTGATCTTCGGGCATGGCGATCTATAACAAATGGTTACTCTCTCCCTATGTTACCTCCAGATGAAGATGGTGACGTTCAAGTCAAACCTGAATCGGAGTGGACTAATGAAGAGATTACTCTAGCTAATTATAATGAAAAAGCACTTAATGCTATTTTTGAATGGGTTGATATGCATATTTTTAAACTTATTCAAAATAGTTCCACTGCTCAAGAGGCATGGGACACTTTACAAAGATTTTGTGAAGGTGATAGTAGTGTGCGTGATAATAAGCTTAGAACTCTTACTGGCAAATTTGAAAGATTGAGGATGGGTGAAAATGAAACGATTTCATCCTATTTTGAAAAATTGTTTGATATTGCAAATGAGTGTCAACTTTTGGGTGAACCTTTTACCAACAAACAACTTGTTTCAAAAGCTATTCGAACTCTCCCCGAGAGGTTCAATATGAAAGTTTCATCTATTGAAGAAGCTCACAATCTTTCTACAATGAACATCAATTCTTTAATGAGTATTTTGAAAAGTTTTGAGTCAAATCTCCTTGAACAAAGTGAGGCTTCTAAAGGAAAAATATTGCTTTAAATGTGCAATCCTCAGATTTTTCAAATGATAATGAAGATGAAATTTTTGAAGAATTGGATGAAAGTGCCAGTGTTGCTTTACTTGCTAGAAAATATAATGCAATGGTTAAAAAGTTTAACAATGAAAAAGTGCAGGTAAAAGCAAAAGAGAAACAAACCAAGGTGTATGATTCGATGCCAAGAAGGACGTTCCCATCTACTCAAAAGTCATCCCCTATGCGTAGAGCATCCTCAGATCAATCAAGGTCGGATCCCAAATACATTGATTCAATTCAATGTCATGCTTGTTCGGGATGGGGTCATTACGCAAACGAGTGTGCCAACACACTACGGAAGAAGGGAAAGAACCTATGGGTATCCCTGAGTGACAATGAAGATGAGGGTTCAATCCAGGAAGAAGAACCAGATCAAACAACCATGTATGTCACAGTCAGTGACTTGCAGACTGTACATGTTACCAGAGATGTTATGTCAACTGAGATAACATCCGAGACCACATCTGTCAGGTATAACAATTTCAGTACTGATAATAATGTTTGTTTCATGGTTTCCACTAATCTTGATACAGGAAGTTCGCAAGAGGATGAGATGAGCAAAGATGAGCTCATTGAAGACTTAAAAATCCTCTATAAGGATATGCTCAAGGAATGGAAGAATGAGAACCAAATGGTTAAAACTTTAACCAAGAAGAACGATGGACTCAAGGCCTACTTGAACCGAATGGAAGCTCAAGCATCCCAGAAAGATGCCGAGCTAGAAAAAGTCAAGGCCAAGTTGACTCTAGCCGAAACCACCTTGAAGAAGCTCAACACCGGATCGTCCAAACTTGATGAGATCCTAAACTTGGGTAAGCCTTTGAGAGCAGGTATTGGTTTCCGAGAATCATTAGAAAGTATTACTTCTTCTTTGTCTTGTAATGAACATAATGTAAATTTTGTAAAAGGTCACGAGTTTGATCAAAATTCTTGTTCAAATGATGTTTCTGACAAAGGGAAAATGTGTCAATACTGTCACACTACTGGACATCTTAAAAATAAATGTACAAAGCTTTCAAAGAAAAAGTCCAGTCCAGATGTGTTACCTGAAGTGTTACCCAGCACTCCAGATAACACACACTGTCAGAAAGTCAAAATATCAAAAAAGAAGTCATGGAAACCAAAAGCAAATGTGAGATGTGATGTTGTATATACTGCCTTAAAAACAAATGTTGAAGGATCATGGTATTTGATAGTGGGTGTTCACGCCATATGACGGGAACAAAAATGTTTTTAAAACACTATGAATCCGTTCAAGGGGGCAGTGTAACTTATGGTGGTGGGAGCAAGAGTAATATAATAGGTAAAGGAACACTAAATGTGAATGGTTTTCCTGCTTTAAAAAATGTCTTGCATGTAGATGGCCTAGTAACTAATTTAATTAGTATTAGTCAACTTTGCGATGACAACATGGAAGTAAAATTTAACAAGGACACTTGTGAAGTTTTTGATGGTACTAACAATTGTGTTATGACAGGAACTAGATCAAGTGATAATTGTTATTGTGTGGAAGATAAATTCGTGTGCAACACCGCACAAATTGATGTCACAAACTTATGGCATCAAAAGTTGGGACATGTTCATTTGAGGAACATTGATAAGATTGTTAAGTTAGATGCTGTTAAAGGAATTCCTAAACTAGATCTTAAAAATCCTATCATTTGTGAAGATTGTCTTAAGGGGAAGCAAACTCGTGTTGCCCATAGTGCTGCCCAACATTCCGAGCAACACTCTGGAACAACACACTATTTTCAACTCTTACATATGGATTTAATGGGTCCAGTTGAGGTAGAGAGTTTTGGAGGAAAGAGATATTCTTATGTCATTGTTGATGATTTTTCGAGATTCACTTGGGTTTATTTTCTAAAAGAAAAATCGGAAACTTTTGAAAAATTTAAACTTTTACACTCCAAAATCAAAAACATGTTTTGTGCCTCTATCTTTAGAATCAAATCTGATCATGGGAGAGAATTTGACAATGTTTTATTTTCTACTTTTTGTGAAAGAAAAGGAATACATCACGAGTTTTCAGCTCCTAAAACACCCCAACAAAATGGGGTGGCCGAAAGGAAAAATCGTACTTTACTTGAAATGACTCGTGTGATGTTGTTTTCTAAAAAGATTTCTAAAAGATTTTGGGCCGAGGCACTTAACACAGCTTGTCACACAACTAATAGAATTTTTCTAAGACCCGGAACCACTATGACACCTTATGAAATTCTGAATGGCAAGAAGCCAAAAGTTCACTATTTTCATGTCTTTGGGTGTGTGTGTTACATTTTGAATGACCGGGATTACTTAACAAAGTTTGACTCTAAAAGTGATAGGGCGATATTTCTTGGATATGCGGCAAATAGTCGGGCATATAGGGTTTACAATCTTAGACTAAAAACCATCCAAGAATCCGTTAACATTGTTTTTGATGATCTCTCAAGTATTTCAGGTGAAAGTGCTCAAGAGTCTCCTCTGGTGTTGTTAGAAGATGTCATACAAACTGCAAATCACATCACAGATGCTGAGCAGAATGTTATCATCAATGAGACAGCATCTCAGGCAGCACCTGAGTCCAGTGATCCATCCGAGTCTGATGCAGAAGTTCATGATGACGCAAGAAGGGATCCTCCACCCAGAATTCGTAGGAATCATCCTACAACTCAGGTAATTGGGGAAGTGAATGAAGGGGACCGAACAAGAAACAAAGAACCCGTGAATTATCGGGAAATGGTAAGGTATGTGTGCATGTCAACCACATACACCAAGGTAAAACACTCTTGTTTTGTGTCATCAATAGAACCTAAAAATGTGATTGAAGCTTTAAAAGACAATTTTTGGATTCAAGCTATGCAAGACGAACTAGATCAATTTACCCGAAATAATGTATGGTTTTTAGTACCCCGTCCTATTAATACTAATGTTATTGGGACAAAATGGATTTTTAAAACAAAACGGATGAAGAGGGTAATATTGTTCGAAATAAAGCTCGTCTTGTGGCTCAAGGCTATACACAAGTGGAAGGTATCGACTTTGACGAAACCTTTGCACCCGTGGCTAGAATTGAGTCTATCAGACTTCTCTTAGCCATAGCTTGTTATCTTCGAATCACTTTGTATCAAATGGATGTTAAAGCAGCATTTTTAAATGGATATTTAGATGAGGAAGTTTTTGTTGAACAACCTAAAGGCTTTGAAGATCCATCCCAACCAAACCATGTGTATAGACTTGACAAAGCCTTATACGGTCTAAAACAATCTCCGCGCGCATGGTATGGTCGTTTAACTAGTTTTTTGGTTGAATATGGTTTTATTCGAGGAGAGGCGGATAGAACCTTATTCATTCTAAAACATGGAAAGGAACTTGTCATTGCTCAAATCTATGTTGATGACATAGTCTATGGATCTACTTCAAAAATTTGCTTAAATGATTTTGTAGAGGCTATGACATCAACTTTCGAGATGAGCATGATGGGTGAACTAAACTTCTTTCTTGGCTTGCAGGTAAGACAACTACCCGATGGAATATTCGTCTCACAAAGCAAGTACGCTAAAAATCTAGTCAAGAAATTCGGCTTGGAGGGGTCAAAAAGTTCCTCGGTTCCTATGGCTACTAGACTTAAACTCGGCAAGGATGAAGGGGGAGAAGCAGTCGATCCTACCCTTTACCGTTCCATGATTGGTAGCCTTCTTTACCTTACCTCTAGCCGACCCGACATTATGTTTTCTGTGTGTGTCTGTGCACGATACCAATCCAACCCCAAAGTCTCTCATCTTAATTCTGTGAAAAAGATAATTAAATATGTTTCCGGAACAAGCGAATTAGGAATTTGGTATGCTAAAGATACAAATACAAATCTAGTAGGCTTTAGTGATTCGGATTGGGCGGGGGATATAGATGACAGAAAAAGTACTAGTGGGGGGTGTTTTTACTTGGGTAATAATTTAGTATCATGGTATAGTCGTAAACAAAATTGTGTGTCGCTCTCTACTGCTGAGTCTGAATACGTGGCAGCAGGGAGCTGTTGTACTCAATTAATATGGCTAAAACATATGTTAGACGACTATGGGCTTGAGAGTAAAAATATGATCATGTACTGTGATAGTCTGAGTGCCATCAACATTTCCAAGAACCCTGTCCAACACTCCCGCACAAAACACATTGATATCCGTCATCATTTTTTAAGAGATATGGTTGAAAAAGGCTTAATAGCTATAGAGCATATTGATACCAAGTATCAATTAGCGGACTTTTTACAAAAGCCTTAGACCTTGAGAGATTTCTTTCTTGAAGAACTCTCTTGGTCTTTGTAATCTCTAAAAATCTCCTGTTTTCTGGTGTTACCTCAAGTGCTACCAGCATCTGAGATAACACTTGTATATTATTGTTTTGTTTTTGTTTTAATCTGTCAATGAGTAGTATTTTCTATTCATTGATGGTGGCACATGCTGACCTTTTTGTTATGGTAGGATAACACTCTAGGTAACATTATTGACAACATCCCTATAAACTCAAAAGTGACAAAGTCACTAATCTCTTTTTTTTTTTTTTTAAAAAAAAAGGCAAAAAGGCTAAAAACACTTATAATATTTCCTTAGTAGCTCGGGGCACGGCGTTCGCTGCGACGATGCACTCTTGCCAAAAGGGGATATTATCTAGTGATTTTGTACTAAGTATTAGGAACATGGAGTTCGCCACTACAATGTTTCCTACTTGAACAGTACAAATCACTAAAACATGCTTACACTTTATAAGGACTCGGGGCACGGAGCTCACTACTACGATGTTTCCTTGTAGATAAAGATGTGTAAATCATGTTTATTTTTAAGTGTTTGAAGATGAAGAACAAGCTTTTAATATCTATATTACTAGATTTGTTTTGCCTAAAGTATTCTATTTTGGCAAGCTTGTTTTACCTCAAAATGCTTATTATAGAAGCATATTTCTGCCTCATGTGTTCAAAAATGAGGTCCATCTCGCCTTAATTGCCTTAATATAAATTCAATAAGGGATGTTTATCACGGATGTTATCTTAAGTGTTACCATCATTGCCATCAACACATTAGTATGTGCTACATTCGTTTTTTTTTTAATTTTAATTTATTTTCAGAATTGTTTTTTAAATTTTCAAAGTTTGAAAGTCTTTTTATTTAAAGAAAAAGAGTTTACAATTTTGAAAAAGTCTAAAACAAATCTTTTACTTTAGGTAAAATATAGTTGTAACAATTTCCCTACAATTTAGGAATCTATCTTCAAATATTTGAGAGATTGTTACATCATTCATTTTACCATCTTTATTTTTTTCGTTTTATATATTATTTAAAAAAAAAAAAAAAAAAAAACGAATGTGCAGGGGAGTTTGTTAGTTGTGTGCTTGTAAATAGGGTGATTTAATTTAGGTTAGTTTTAAATGTGAGGAAAAATAGGGGTTTAGTTAATTTAAATGATAAGAGTTAAGTTTGAATTAATTGTTTATCCCTTTTCACATTTTTTAACCTCCCTAAAAATCTCTTCCTAATTACTCTCCTTATTTTTCTCACCAAAACTCTTTTTAACTCTCCCTCTCCTCACCGCCTTCTTCAATCGGCAACAACCCAAAACCGGCGACAACCTAAAACCCTCAAAACCCTTCTCCAAAAATTCTCCCAAATCCTCCACTAAAATTCAACAATGGTGAACCCAAATCAAAACCCCAACCAACCCACACCTCTAGAAGAGTCGCCGGGTGATGCCTCGCGTGTTGCCTCGCCAATGGACATCTCACCCTTGGTCTCTCAAATCTCTAACCAAATAGCAATGTCCATTGATGAGCCTTATCATGTTGCAACCTCAGCTCGACCTCAACCCATGACGACTGCTTCTCGTCCACCAAGCTCCGCCACAAAGAGAGTCAAAAGAAAAGCCCCTTCAACAGCAACCAAAATAGGCGCGGCTCCAACAGCTCGAAAGCGGACCTCCAACCGTCTAAGTGCAAAATCCAGGTCAAAAATTCCTTCCAACACCTCTGATGATCCTGTGCAAGTTTCCGATGAAGAAGAAGAGGAGTCACTTGGACTCTCTTCTGATCAAAATTCGGATCAGAAATTTGTTGTCCTTCCGGCCGCACAAGCACAGTCTGTAGAGAGTTTGGACACCTGGGTAGCTGATGAAGAAGAGCCCTTGCCGCTGTACACAAACGAGTCAACAAAGGGAAAGCAAAACAGAATTTTGCCTCGGGTGCTACTGGTAAACCGGCAACATCTAAGGTAACATCCCGCTCTTCTAAACCTCCTATAGCCCCGGTTACCTCCTCTGATTTGTTTGGGACTTCTGATGATGTTTTGGAAGCTAGCTTTGATAATGATGATGAAGCTTTTCAAAAACCTTTTCTCACTTTGGAATTTTACAAAAGAGCCAACATGGAAAAGTGGCTTGAAATTTCTAGTTTGAAAATGCATCGTGAGAAGTATATCGATGAAGCTAACCTCAAGAAACATGGTGTTTATCAGTTTTTGAAAGATAGAAATTTTTTAAATGCCAATCTCTATCCATCAAACTATGTAGATGCCATTGTTCGAAACTTTTATGCCAACCTTCATCCCAATCTTGATAATGAAAACTCCAAGCAATTCGGCACGTTTTTTCTTAGAAGTAGGATTTTTAAGATTAATCCGTCATTGATCAATAAGGTGCTTAAAATGCCTCACTGTGATGATGATGGTGTACTAGCCGATAGGGATGATATTGCGAAGGTTCTGTCGAACAATGTGGTAGAGAGATGGCCTACCAAAAGGGATGAACACTTTCTTGCTTCTCACCTCACCTCTTTATTTTCGGTTCTGCACAAATTGTGCATTTTTAATTGGCTCCCCACCAAAAATGAACAATATGTAACCTTAGAACAAGCTAGGGTTTTGCATAAGTTGGGGACGAACCGAAAACTGAATTTTGGGAGTTTGATCTTTAAACATTTAGCCACTTGGGGTAAGAAGAAAAAACTATCAGTTTTGCCGTATCCCTCTCTGATTTTTCAAGTGGTAATGGCTCAAAAATTTCCCATTATGGACTCGGACATTTACACTCATGAGCTTGACTACTATAGAGTAGATAGTCTTTTGACAAAGCAAGGACAGGGTGGTGTAAGATACACCGGTGATTTACCTTGGGACAAGTCAAAAGATATTGGGTCAAGATTGTCCATTCCATCCAGAGGTGCTGGGAAGAATGTTGCTTCAGACAGTCCAGTTAACACTCCTAGTTCTCCTAGTTTCTTCACATGTACTGATGTTGAGAATGTTGTAGCCAGCATGTTACATCTCTTAGGGAACTCTTCACCTACAATTCCTAAGACCACTGTGATTGCTTTTCTCGACAAGCAAGTGACACGTATGGTGAATGTTATCCATGAATGGACCAAGATCAAAGATGACTCTCTTCAGTTTATCAATCTGATTTCTTCCCAATCTGGGGAGATGGTGCGGGTACAAGTGCTGGTACTAGTGCTGCTACAGATGCTGTTGATGCTGCTGGGGTTAGTCATGCTGCTAGAGATGTTACTAAAGGTGCTGGTTCGCAGGCTGAGGAAGGAGAACCGGAGGATGAGGAAGAATCAGAAGAAGAAGAGTAAGAAGAAAATTTCTCTTGAAGGTTGATGTTGCCATTAATCATGGGCAATGGTTTTCATGGTGTTTGGTTTCAAAACAATTTAATTTTGTTGGTGGTGTGGTTTGTGTAAACAATTTCTACTTTGGTTCTTTATGTTTTAGAACTAAGACTTTGATAGTTTTGTTGGTAATAATCTCTGTTGGTTTATGGTTTTAAACTTGGACTTACATTGGTTTTAAAACTACTAGTTAGAAGCATCTGAAATATGTGTTTGATTAGTATTGTTTTGTAAATCTTTGTTTGTTTGTTTAACTCCTACATTAAGGGGGAGTTTAACTCTGGTTTTTGCTCTGTTATCATGCTATATGGCTAACTTGTTTTTACAGGTACCAACACTTAGGAGATTGGAAAGAAATCTCAAATTAAGGGGGAGATTGTTAGTGCAGACGGAGGTGTTACCTCAGATGTTGCCACTGACAGTCTAAGTGCTGTGACGAAAATAATTTGTAATTTGACATTTCTTTCTAATATAATTTTATACTAATGTCCTAATATTATTGTCTAGATGTTGGTCCATATTTTCAGGTATAATAAAGTTGATTTATGGAGCTTAAAACATGGAGAAGAAATTAATGAAGAATTACTCATAAAAGCCGAGTTAATAAGGGAGTTACAAACATATTTAACATGTGTTAAATATGTTACATATGGAGAAGACCAAGTCCAATGTTAGTTGCTGATCAAATAGATGAAGTACAAGGCGTTGGAAGCAAGGAGTACAACAAAGTGAAGCTTAGACTTGGGCATGAAGAATTCGGTTGAGAGAATCAAGGAAGAAGACCAAGTCAAGCTTGTTTTGTGGAGATAAGGCTTGCACATGATCTCCACTCTTCCCACTCGTCACAAACAGCCCAAGGCTGTTATTTGTGTAGCCTCCAAGTCTTGGTTGGCTATAAATAGATGCTTGGATGAAGATTGAAGTGAAGCCAATTTTATACACACATCCATAGCACAAAAAGACCAAAGTACTCTTGGCTCCTTTTGAGATTCTTTCTTCCATACACTCTTTTATCACTCAAATACTTCGGGTTTGAGTGAGTTTTGGTTAGGATAGAATCTTGTACTTTGTTCTTACTTTGGTTCCATAGAGAGTATATCATAGTTTGTATAGGGAACCATTTTAAACTTTGTAATTGGTTTTGATTATAAGGTTTTCGCCATCTAGGCATCTCAAGTTATATTTATATAACTTGAGAAAAATATTTCTCTTGTGCTATTTATTTTCCGCTGCAAAAACTCTACTATTTTTGTGTGTGTATTTTCTGTCCGTCTTGAGTGTTACCTGGGGTGTTGCTTAACACTTGAGGTAACATCTGTTCTCAGAAAGTCATTGACAAACATTTTCACAGTTAAATTATGCTAAAAAAATTTAATGCAAAACAATATTTTTAATATTTTAAATCTTAATTGCTCAAAATTAATATGACAAATTTTGTGTAAAAATATTGTATATTCAAAAATAATAATTTTGAAATTTTAATATGTACTCCTTCAGTTTCTGTTTAAGGTTTTTCATTTGGTTTTGCACGCTTATTAAGTCATCAAATCAAATTCGTGTTAAGAATAGTAGTGTATGGATGATATAATTGTTCAATCATAAAGCAAGTGGGTTGAAAGTAGATGCGCAAGTGATTTTTTTTAATATATGAACTTCATGAGGACAAGATTGTGCAAAATACTATTCATACTTAGACATTTTAGGAATAAAGCAACTGAAAACCATAAACTAGAACATACCAAAAAGAAATTAAAAACTTTAAACTGAGATGGAGGAAGTAAATTGTGTACGAAAATAATAATCATTAAAAAATAATTTATATACAAAATAATTAAACTTCAAAAATTAATTCTTAATTACTTAAATAAAATATTTTTTTAATAGAAAAAAATATGGTTTAACCTATAAATTCCAAAAAAACCAGTTTGACCTCTTATAACTAGTTTTATTACTTTAATCCTTTTTTTAATTATGTATTAGAAACATAAACTTAATTAATTTTTTCAATTTCTGTCAAAAGACATGATTTAAAAAAATTGCAAATTGAGCCATGATTTGATAAAACAACATATCAATGTCTGTCCCAAAATTATACTCTCCATGACTCTAAATAATTTTCTATTTTTAAAATTTTTATCTCAAAATAAATGTTTTATAAAAATAACTTTGTTTCTAAATGCTTTTTTACTAACATTTTTTCACTATTGCAAAATCAAATGTTTGAAAAAAATATTACATAATCATATAAAAATATTTACCTCTAAATTGTGTGAAATGTAGAAATTTTCAGATATCTTTAAAATATGAAATTGGACATTTGTTTAGAATTTTGAGTTTATAATGAACTAGTAGGTAACCCGTGCTCCGCACGGGAATGTATTTCGTTAATGTTTTTGTATTTTTCTTTTTTGATGTTTTTAATTGATAAATTAACATAATACTTTTATTTGAAATATATGTATATTTTAAATTAATTAAAACATTTTCATAGATTTGGTTGTACATAGTTGTAATAAATATGTTTTTTAATTAATTTAGAAGTACATTTAAGTTTGTTGTATGAATATTTCAAAAAACTTAATGGTATTAATAGTAATAGTTAACATATATAGTAACTATTATGATTAAATAATATAATTAATAGTAATAGTTAATATATATTGTAACAATTATGATTAACTAATACTATTAATAATAATAATTAAACTTATATAGTAACTATTATAATTAACAATTATATTTAACTATTATAATTAACTAATACTATTAATAGTATTAGTTAGTTATAATAGTTAAATATTACTCCCTCTGTCCCGGAGTAAGAGTCATACCTCTCATTTGCACGGAGATTAAGAAATGATGGAAGTAAGCAAGTATTGTGAGTATAAAAGTAAATTATGAGAGAGAATGAGTGAGATGGGATAATAAGTTAATTGGTTTTGTGAGTATAAAAGTAAAGTATGAGAGATAATGAGTGAGATGAATAGTAAATATTCTTTTCTATTTTTGGAAATAGACTTTTACTCTGGGATGTATCAAAATAGAAAGTATGATTCTTACTCTGGGAAGTAGGGAGTAATAGTTAACTATAATAGTTACCTATTATAGTAACTATTACTATTATAAGTATTAATTACTATAGTAGTTAACTATAATAGTTACCCTATATACTAGCTAATATTATTAGCTAAGAAAAAGAATTTGAAAAGTCTCTTATTTATAAGAGTGGTAATGATGTGGCAACACCAAATGCAACCTTTCTCTAAGACTTGTTTATGTGGCATCACTATGGCTCTACTCACCAACTTTAATATATATATATATATATATATATATATATATATATATTTGGAATTTTATTTAGCATTTATGGGCAGATGGAGAAACTAACTTTCCTTTTTTTTGTTTCTTAAAAAAACCATGGTGTTGTTATACACACCCGTAAAATTTATAAATAAACCCGTAAAATGTATATACTCCCTAAAATATCCCCATTCCCTTCTTTCAAAACCTAACCCACCCTACCTCTTCCTCCATAAAAACTCCCCACCCACCAGCTGCTAGGTCCGTGTACTCCCTCCCTCTGAGTGAAGTTTCACCCTCCCTCTGAGTGAAGTTTCACCCTCCACACCCTCCTTTCCGTTCTTCAATTCCCACTGGCGACTATGTTTTCCCACCGGCGACTCCCTTGAAAAGAAACCAAAAGATGAAAAAATCTGGCTGCTGTGATTCAAAATTCACGCTCGTACATGTCCAAAGATTTCAGATCTAAATCTCAATTTTCATCCCAAATTGAAAGGTTGAAGTCAATTTGGTTGGATATATGAGGAAGTGCCAGTGATAATGTCGGAGGTTGATAGGGTGATAGGAGATGGGGGTAGGTAAAGAGAGAGAAAAGAAAGAGTGTATGTGTGTTTGCAGACAGTGACGGCTGGAGGGAGTCGCCGGTGGAGGATGCCGAAGGTTGGGAAGAAAATAAAACCCAAAAATATGGAGATGGTTGCCGAAAATGATAGAGGAATGCAAGAGAAGAAGAAATGCATTTGGTGGGGTTAAGGGCATATTAGGATATTCACAAATTTACGGGATTATTCATAAATTTTGTGTATAACAACTAGACATGCCCGGTTCATGTGAACCGCCGGTTCACGGTTTATACTGTTTATTTTTTATTTTTAATTATTTTTTAATTATTTTAAAATATTTAACGGAAAAATAGATGAAAGTTATAACGAAATTGATTGTATTCACCTCATTTAAAGGAAAATTAGTTATTTTGTTAAAAAAATAACAAAAAAGTGGATGAAAGTCATAAAAAGATTAACAAAATGGAAGAAAGTTATAGGGAAAATGTTAAAAATCTCAAGGTTCATGTTTCACGGTCCAACGGTTCATGAACAGCCGGTTTTGAGCCTATGAACCTTATAAAACCGTGAACCGCCGGTTCACGGTTCATCCCGGTTCATGGTTTATACGGTTCACGGTTTTTGACGGTTCATGAACCTCCGGTTCGCCGGTTCATATGAACCTTTTGGGCATGTCTAATAACAACTAGGGATGGCCAACGCCGGTTCCGGTTCGCCATTTATGTGAACCTTAACCGGCCCGTGGTTACACCGGTTCCGGTTACCACAATTCGGTTCCGGTCCCTTTTTTTTATCATACAATAATGAATAAACAAGTTAAAAATTATTGAAAAACAAAGGATTTTCGGTCCGGTTCGCCATTTATGTGAACCTTAACCGGCCCGGATGAACGGCGGTTCCGGTTACTCCGGTGTCGATTTATTCGCCTGTTTGCTCTGGTTCCGGTCCGGTTCGGCCGTCCCTAATAACAACGCCAAAAAAAAAAAAAAAAAAAAAAACCACCCATCAACAAATTTTCACAAACCACTCCCCCTCCCCCATTCACTTTGTCACTCCGGCACCACTGTAATATCTGCTACACACACGAATTCACATTAACACATTTCTAAACACACTTAATTTCTGTCTGACCTAACACGAACCCATTAATTAGAGATAAACTCCTAGATTTCAGAAAGTTCGTGCATACGGATATATGATCCGTTGCTTTTTCGAAACACTTGTCAGCGAGTTCGTCCTTAATGAGTTTGTTCCTGATCAATCCGGTTTGATAGAAAACGAGGCGGCCTCCGGAAAGGGAATTCCAGACTCGTCGGCTACGAGGAAGAGGAAATCCAGGGAGACTTGACTGAGCTTTTGTGTTCATCGGTGAGCTTGTTCAAATTTGTTATTGCTTTCAAATCCATTTTCAAAACCTAAGACATTCTCCATCACAGTTTGAGTGAATCTATACCTTTTCTGAAGAGCAGGAAGGTGGGTCTGAGGTAATTTTCACATGTGTGTTAGCTTTTAAATTCAATGGATTTTTTAGTTTCTTATTAATCGATGGTGGTTTAATCAAAAAATTTAAAAATGAAAATCGGTGGTGGTTGATTTTGTTATTTTAATGAAAAAAATTAGAGCCGGCAAAATGAATTAGTGAACTTGCCAAGTAGAAGTTCAGTAATAACCAAGAAGTTTCTAATTCATTGACCAAAATTAATACTACCCCGTGTCAAAATAGTGGTCAGCCTTTATTTATATTATTGGAAATGGAAAATATTCATTTTTGGAGGATGTGAATACATGTACATTGTGAAAGATTCTTGTCCACCACCCTTATCAATTTCGCCTACTCTTATAGTTATAGAGGATTGTTATTTTGTTATATAGACCCCGCCCCCTCTTTTTCTAAGTTGACACTCTTCATTCTTGGCATATATGTACTTATAAATTGATTCTCTATTTCTAGAATGAGAAGAAACAATGTTGGTGATTAGTCAAATGTTTAATATTATACTTCCTCCGTCCCATTTTAAACTTCAAAAATTTCCATTTTGGTTATCTCATTTTAAACTTCAAAACCTAAAAAGGAAAGTTTTTTATACTTCTTTATTTGTGGACCCCACATGTCATACTCACAACAATTTTTTGTACCCCAACCATTTTTTGAAGTTTAAAATGGGACGGAGGGAGTATAGCTTTTGCAATTTTTGTAGAAAACTAATAATTATTGGAGAGACATGTGTCACCCTCCCATTTGTTCCCTTGCCTTGCTTTGACACTCTCTCTCCTCATGATCAAGACTCATCTTCCAACCAAAATGTTAGATTGGTCATCCATGACTCCTCAATTTGTCAAAGTCTTGCTGGTTCTATAGTCAACTGATGGAAATAAAGCCTCTCACCCAAAATATCCTTTTATCACTAATGAGCCAAAGTTCACACGCCTTTCAGTTTAGATAGCTGCTCTGAGCAACTTTTTCTTTAGCCTTTCTGTTTAATTTCTTTAGCAATCTGCAATTCACCTCACTGTAAATCATGTTCCTTTTCACTTATGTCATAATTCTATCCACTCTATTGAACGTAATTGTTTATTACCTACAGAAATTTCATGAAGAAAAAAAATATGAACAGACAAATGATTCATCATCGTTGTCATCTAGTTTTCGGTGTCGCCACTTCTCACTAGCTGAAATTAAATCTGCAACCCAGAATTTCAATGAAGGGTTAATCATCGGGAGAGGTGGATTTGGGAAGTGTACAAAGGGATTATTGAAAATGGGTCAACTACAGTTGCCATCAAGCGGTTGGGATTTTGGTCCAAGCAAGGAGCTCCAGAGTTTTGGATGGAGATTAAGATGCTTACGAAGTTTAGGCATAGTCATCTTGTCTCTCTAATCGGTTATTGTGATGATCAACCTGAGATGATACTTGTTTATGAGTACATGCCTGGTGGCACTCTAGCTGATAATTTGCACAAATTTGGTACAAGTAATCGCCCTTTATCTTGGGTGCAACGCCTGAGGGTATGCTTAGGTGTCGCACGTGGGTTGGACTACCTTCATACAGGCACGAGCATTCAAACTAGAGTCATACATCGTGATATAAAGAGCTCAAACATTTTATTGGATGGAAATTGGGAAGCTAAAGTATCAGACTTTGGCTTGTCCAAAGTAGGCCCCGCAGCACAGACTTGCACACATGTTATCACTCATGTTAAAGGGACGTTTGGTTATTTGGATCCAGAGTATATCATGACTCATAGGCTGACAAGGAAGTCTGACGTGTATGCTTTTGGGTGGTTATGTTTGAAGTATTGTGTGGGAGGGCGGCCGTGGATGTAAGGCTAGATGAGGAGCAATGGGTTTAGCCAAATGGGTTAAACGCTCAATCAAGGAAGGAAGACTGCTTGAGATTGTGGATCCTCGTCTGAATGGGAGCATATTATTAGATTGCTTAAAGGCATTTGCACAAATAGCAGAACAATGCTTGAATGACAGTTCAAGAAAACGCCCTACAATGGCAGAGGTTGTCACAAGACTTGAGTATGCATTGTCACTTCAGGAGATGACTACCTTCTCTCTAATGGATGCTGAGGTCATTAGCAATGCTGGAGATGAATATAACCAAGAGGGTATAGATTCATCCATAGAAATAGAGGTTAGGGATGCTGATGATGGAACTTTTCCACCCTGAACAATAATGGTAGTGTTGGGTATAATGATGAGCATGCTGCAATCCGTAGCCAGTCAACCAAACGTGCTGCTAAGAAAGTGACATTTGCAAAGCAGGTGTTGCTGTTTTTTTCAACCAAACCTCCTACCAAACCCCCTGCCAAACCTTTGGCTTTCTCAGGTAAACTGCAACCATCTATCTTTAGATGCATCTTTTTCTTCATATACTTCCCTAAATTACTTTGTACAAAGTCTATTCATGGGAATGTCAGAATACAGGCTTCACTTGTAAGTAGAACAATGATGATAATTACATGTACTTTACATATAAGATGTTATCATATTGCAGCAAGTCAATCTTCTCTTGTTTGGATAGGTCATACTCCCTCCGCCTCAGAGTAAGAGTCCTACTTTCCTTTTTGGTACATCTCAGAGTAAGAGTCTCATTCCCAAAATGGCAAATGATGAATAGTGTTTTGGACAACTTTATCCTTCTAATGCTTCTATAATTACAAAAAACTAACACTTACTACCTTACTTTTCACCCACTCGCACTATGAATAGTGTGTTTGGACATATATATATACCTAACCCACTTGCAATGTTTACCCATTTTCTATTGTTTCCTTAATTAGCGTGCATAACCAAGGTAGGACTCTTACTCTGGGACTGAGGGAGTATGTACCAAGATAACTTTACACTCAGTCACGCTAAGAATACTTCCTATGACAAACTGCAGTTGACCTGTTTTAGTGAGTTGTAACCTCAATAATGGGATGCATAAGCAAAATTAGTATTCACTTTAGACCAAACTGAACAGATTAGCGGGAGGTGATCCAATTAGCAAAACTCTTTGTGATTAAGGCTAAGGTTGTGTTGGGTTGAGACTATAATTGGTATAACAGCCATTAAAAATGTGATGTAAGATGAGGTGTTATCAAGGAGGCACCTCTAAGTTGGTTTTTGACAACCTTTGTTTTCTTCTTCTGGTCATATCCAGTTGTGTATGTTGTTTCCTCACCCTTTTACTTTTCCTTCACAGGTGATTATGCTGAAGTTTATTCAGAATTTTGTAAGTTGAAGAGGTTTTCGTTGCTTGAAATAAAAGTTGCAACTGGTAACTTCAGTGATAAATGTATTTTGGGCGGAGGTGGATTTGGTAATACTTACAAGGGATGCTTGGTTGATGGCTCTCTTGTAGCTGTGAAAAGACTCGTCGAGAGGCATTCTCGAGCTAGGGAGTTGGAGTTCCAGAAAGAAGTAGAAATAATTAGCTTGGCTCAGCACCAAAATCTACTGCAGTTACTTGGCTTTTGCACCACATCTACGGAACGGTTGCTTGTTTATCCCTATATGGCCAATGAGAGTGTTGCTTCACGGTTAAGAGGTTTTTCTTCTGGTCTCTTCATATGGTTTTATCTATGTTTATCTGATTCCTCATGAATATTAGTTCTCTGGATTTCTTGATGCTCTTTTGTGTTGTGCTGCTTTATTATACAGCTCTACCCAAATCCCCATCTGCTCTGGATTGGAGAACAAGGAAACGAATTGCAGTGGGATCTGCAAAGGGACTCACTTGTTTACATGAAGATTATATTATTCACCACAACATAGGAGCTTCAAGCATTTTCTTAAATGAGTTTTCTGATGTAGTCATTGGAAACTTCGGCTTAGCTCAGCATAGGTACCAAAATGCTGCTGATTTCACTGCTTTAGTACATGGCAAAAGTGCATACCTTGCTCCCGAGTACCTCTCCGCAGGGAAGTTTTCTAGGGAGACTGATGTTTATGGGTATGGTGTGATGCTTCTTGAGCTCATCATTGGACCAATGTATTTTGATCTTCCTCAACGAGCTGTTGATGACCATGTCAGGCTACTGAATTGGGTAAGCAATCACCATCTTGGCATATTATACTCGTCCGATATTGTAACTTCTTTATATTACCTTTAAATTTCACTTAATTTATACACCCTCCGTGCCATTTCAATCTTCAAAAAATTTAGGCACAAATATTAAGAAAAGTGATGTTTTTATTATAGAATATAAAAAGTGGGAAATAGTTAGTGGATAGACACATGAGTATGACATTTGGGGCTCGTTAAATATAACTTTTATTTTTGGGTTTTTGAAGTATAAAATGAGACACCCAAAAGAGACGTTTTTGCAGCATAAATGGTAATGAGGGAGTATTTATTTACCCATGATTCTTATAGTTCATGTTTCTTAAAGAAAGGAAAATGGTGGTGGAGCCAACCGACCTCACTGCTCTAGATTTAGAGATGAGTCAGAAGCAGAGAGAGGCGTTAGTGTGAGTGTTAGTACCCCACTTCATGAAATTACCTCCTTTTTGGAACTTGGAAGGGCCTTTCAGGCATTTTAAACCTTCCAAGGACTATTCTGAAATTTCCTTTCTGGCCGGACAAGCCCAAATCTGGAATGTTCTCTTGTTGGGTGCCCTAAAAAACACGCTGCCGCGCGGCTGACTTAACAGGAAGTTTAGCCGTGCGGCTGACTTTGCAATTTCAGAAACCCTATATAAAGGGGTCCTCCTATTCATTTCCAATCTAATGATCATTTATCAAAACACCCCAAACAACTGATACCTCGTTTCCAGCACTCATAAATCACCAAACACCAAACCCAAAGTTGATTGTACACCAACCTTGGACCTTTTCCCTTTGAACCATTGGTATAAGTTCCTACAAACTCTTCTCCTAGATACTCTATTTATGTCTTCTTGTTATTAAATATTGATTATTAAAGTCTTATTTATTGTTGATTTAAATACTTGTCTAGATTTCCCCTTTTCCCTTTATCAAGTATGGATCTTGCCTAAACCACAATGATCAATTATGTGATGATCTTGATCTTTTTGATCAAGAAATCATCCTTAGATGAGAGTAATGAAGATATATTTCCCCTATTTTTATTTTGTTGCCTTAAATAGCAAGTAATTGTATTAATCTTTATTTTATTACACTTTTATTTTCATCAATGGGTTTGATTCGGTGAGAAATGATATAATCCTCCAATGATAGGGTGAAATCATTTTGGAAACCCATTTCCTAGTGATTTCAACCCTCAGATGGTCATTCTCATCAAATTTCTTTAATCTAATAGCTAAACCCCATTTTTTTTTTATATATATTTCCAGAAGTTATTTGATCTTATTGGTGCAATCTTTCTGACTTTCTAGTCAAAGGATGGATCAATCTTGTTTCATTTCTGTTCCAGCAGAAAGTTTAGGCGCACATCGGAGTTCTTCTCCGTGCGGCTGACTTGTCAACTCAGCAGCGGCTTAAACGATAGCTGTGCAGATGAGTTAACACCTGAGCAGAATGTTCAGTTTCTACCCTTTTCTTTGTTTATTACCATGCAAACTTTTTAATGTCAAAACATTTCTGTTTTACTGATTTCAAAATACACTAGGTAAAGTTCACACACGCACGATTTAAACTAAAAACAAGGTTGAAAGTCCTGTTTTGGGTCGGGAAGGGTGATTCCTCGATAATCTTCTCTTCCCGGATTTGACTTCCAAATCCGGATCTCATGGCCATTTTTTAAAAACTTTGGGCCTAAATTAAAGTGGCGTGGCGACTCCTAACATTCATTGAGTCCACACGAATATTTCCTCTCGAAACTACATTTTTTCTTTGCAAATGTTCCGACATTTTCGGGACGGGGGTATTCACAGTGAGCATGGACTAGACCGGGCTGGTAACAAACTATATTGGAAGTTCCACCTTAAAACCAATTAGCTTCTCAAGTCTATTTACCGATCCAGGTTTCTCTCTTTAGTAGATGTGGGATAATTGTCTAACACCAGCCACACAACCACCGGATCACTACTCGTTCCAAAAAACACCTGAAAAAAATTAGTTCGGTGATGCACTTCATACTTGCTTAAAAGTTAACATTCTTAATTTAAGTGAAGAACAAGGAATTCAATTCGCAACAGTTGAACGAAGTAGCAGTACATCTCTTGGTCTATTTTAGTTGTTCTTATTGAAGTTATTGGAAAGGCAAAGAATCAGGTCGCTGAAGGTAATCTGTCTATGACTAACTATCATGAAAATTTCAGGTGAGAAGTCTTGTGAGGGAAAGGAAGTTTCAAAGTCTGGTTGACAAGAATCTTCAGGGTGTTTACTTTGAGAAAGAGGTGGAGCGACTCACAAAAGTGGCTCTTCTCTGCACACATGGTTCGCCAATGATGCGTCCAAAAATGTCAGAGGTTGTTAGAATGCTTCAAGGTGATGAGTTGGCCAATAGGTGGGGAGTATATCAGAAGGAGATATTCTCCCCAGAGTTCTAACTGCCAAGTAATGTGAAAGAAAATCTTGGAAAGAGTAGTCTGTCCAGCCCCAAATGCTGATCCATGGATGTTTTATATATTGGAATTGGTATGTATATGTGGCCCCTTCCGCTCTTATGTCAAGATTCAAGAAAATGACATTTGTAAAGAAGGTCTGCCTGTTCTTTTCACCAAAGGGTTATTCTGTTTCAGGTAAATTCAAACTCCGAACTCTCTGAGCATTGTGATTTATTTTTCCTGTGTCCCAAAATGATCTTCACATTTGACTATTCAAACCTTTTAAGGATATGAACACTTGCTTCACTAGTCATGTTTTGTTTATGCACTTTTAAACCTAAATTGTAGAAATTGGAAGAACATTTTAGGAGAACGAAAAATAGCAAATACGAAGATCATTTTGGGACAGAGTGAGCATAATAAAGTTAGCAAATGTTGTTATGCTGTCTGGAGTAATTTTTTACCCGAAAAAAAAGTGGGGAAGAAAGATTCACCCCTCTGCACCCTCTCTTATTTTGCGTGGTGCTTTGTGCTTAAACGGGTATTTAACATTATCATTACTCTTTGACTTATTTTGATTATTGTCTAGTTGCAGCTGAACTCACATGCAGATGAGTTGCATCCAGATAATTTATTGACTAATGAGATAATTTACTTATGGAATGCAATGGTAAATGCATTAGTAGTATGGGCCAATTCCATCGAGGCCCCTCAGCCTAAAGTTTTTTCTTTATTAGGAGTAAGGACTTTTGCAATTTCCCTAAGGCCCCTAAAACAAAAATACTCCTTGTACTCATTAAAACACGTGTCCCAGCACATAAAACCATCCCGCTATGAGAGCCATGTCTCAGAGCTATAAAAACATTCTGAGCCATTTCTCAGAGCTATAAAAACATTGAGAGCCATGTCTCAGATTTACAAAAACTTTGAGAGCCACCATAGCCATGAAAACTCCGAAACTCAACTCTCAAAGCAAAAATACCACTGTTCATTGTCTCTCAGAACGAAAAAAATTGGATGAATAGATTGAAGAAAAATAAATTTAAGTCTTAGATGCGAAAAATTGTCTGAGGCACAACTCTCAAAGGAAAATCATGCCACTGTTAATTGTCTCTCAAACCAAAAATTTGGCTTTAATTGTCTCTCAAACCAAAATTTGGCTTGGAGACACAACTCTCAGTCCAAATTTTGGTTTTGAGACACAACTCTCAGTCCAAATTTTGCATTTGAGACAACTCTCAGACCCAATTTCAATCCTAAACTCATCAAAATTAACCAACACAAAACAAAAAACCAAATCAACAAACACAATGTTCAGTATATACAAAAGAGCATTTTATAAAGTATTAGCATACAGTTGCAACTTAAAGTAAAAATTAATGAACACAAATCTACACTAAAAATACACAATTTGCCAAATTTGTTCCAGATCTGATATGTAATTGCTCAATATGCTCGAAAAAAGGAAATCAATTGCTAAATTCGAAGATACTCGAGACTATGTTCAACGCCGATGAACAGACCCGAGACAGATTTTGTGGTGTTGAGGAAGATTGGGAGGAGGCGAAGACTATGGTGAAGCATTTGAAGAATAAGTGCAAATTGTTGTCCTCCTTCCAAATTGGCGCCAACAACCGTTGACAGACTATGCATTTCCAGAGAAGACGAGGAGGAGTGGGAGATTGTTGCTGGTTCATGTGGAGTCGAGAATGGAGAGAGAGGACGGAGGAGGAGGCGCCAGTGCTTGAATGAGAGAGACAGAGAGCAGGCTGGCGTTGTTTGACGGAAAACATGGAGAGAGTCTGATGTAAAGAGTTGTTGCAGCGGAATAACAATAAAATAAAAGGATAGCAATTAACCGAATTAACGAATTAATTGACCCAATTGGAATCCACGAATTAGGGTTTGGCAAGAACAACAACAATAACGATGAAGCTCTTGAAATACGAAGGAATCCACCTTCAAACAAACCAATAATAGTTCAAGGGATTAAACCCACAAAGATGCAAGAAGCAAACTTTAATAAATATCAAAATCACAATGTGTTCAATACAATGAAAGAAAAGAGTATTTAAAGCCTAGGAAATAATAAAAACCCTAATCTAAAAAGGACTCATAAAACAATACCAAAATACCCAAATAATAAACCAAAAATAAGTTCTGTCACGAATCAAATACCTGGGCGGAATGCCGAGCACGACCGTGCCCTAAATCTGGCACGGTCGTGCCAAACATGTCGAGCATTGCCGGCTTTCCTCTCAAGTCGTGCACGGCCGAGTCTTGCAAACTGCATGGCCGAGCAAATCTGGATCCGGGCGGATCTTGCTGGATTGGGGAACCATGCTTCTTCCTTCTTCGTGCTACATCATACACCCCCTCTTTAAAACGATTCGTCCCCGAATCATGTACCAATTTTGCGTGAGGCATGGAAATTGTAACGGTATGCTCGGACCTCCCATTGTCAATCACCCGCTTGATGTTCCCTTTGATCCCCTTCGTAGGCAAGAAACCTGTAACAAAATGTTTAGAAATACAAAGAGAACTAATATGTTTTCCGTTGCCTTTGCACCCACGACCCTCCTTGTCTTTCAATGGATACAAAACAAACTGCCGTCCCTGCTTAACCAAACGGATCACATTAGTACGCCCACAATGCATGGAACCAACATCAAATGCCACGGCCTACCAAGTAATAACTGACAAGCACTCATATCCACAATATCACATGTAATCACATCCGTATATTTGCCAATTGAAAAATGAATGATACATTGATGTGATACCTTCACCGAGCCAGTAGCATTGATCCACCCAACAACATACGGAGATGGATGGGCACGTACCTCAAGCTTTAGCTTATTTACCAAACCGCGAGCCACCAAGTTTTCATTGCTTCCACTATCAATGATGATGCGAACCGCCATATCATTGACCGTGCCCGTTGTGCGAAAAATATTATGTCGTGCAGGATCAACCGTCACCGAGGGAGTAGGTAACTTACGAACTATACACGCGTGATGTTCGTCTCCGTCCTCATCTTCCACATTAGGATCGTATACATACTCCTCGCCCGCACTATCATCAGCATCATCAACATCGCGAGCCACCACATTAATATTCTTGCGACGACGGCAACCACTAGAAATATGTCCCGCTTCCCCACATTTAAAACACTTGGTTCCATAACTTTTGGCATAGGGGTTCTCCTTCTGTTGACCACCAGTAGTCGGAGTAACTGTCTTTTTAACCGGAACAGCAGGAGATGTCTGTTCTGCTACAACGGACTTAGAACCCATACCATGTGCCGTCCCTGTAGCCATTACAGAAGTACCAACAGAAGAACTAGCAACTGAGCTCCCAGAAACAGCAAGCTGACGCTCAACAGTTGAAGCCCGATCAATGGCCTCCTCCAAAAATTGAACTTGTGTCAACTCAACCTGATTACGAATATCAACTTGAAGCCCAGAAACATACCGAGCAGTTAATTGCCCATCGGATTCACATAAATCGTTACGTGCAGAACAAGAATGAAATTCATGCGTGTACGCACGAACAGATTTAGTACCCTGATGACAGTCCAAAAATTTACGATACATTTGTTGTTCAACATTAGCAGGTAAAAATCGTTGCCTTAAGGACTGTCTCATCATAGGCCAGTCAGTAATCATGGGTCTATTGTTACGAATATTTTGAAGGCGTAACTGCCTCCACCAAGCAGATGCACCACCCCTCAATTTATAAGCAACATATGGCACTTGGCGTTTAGCGGGGATATTCATCAAAGCAAAATATTTTTCAACCTCCTCAAGCCAATCAGTAAATTCAACCATATCTAATTCGCCCGAAAAAAATGGTAAGTCAGCTTTAATTTTTGGGTTGTGTTCATAATTAAAATTACCTCCTCCACCCAAGTTATGCTGATGTCTGCCGGCTGGTTGACCATGACGGTTGGGAGCGTCAAGATCGACACTCATCCCGGTGTGCTGCTCGTTGCCCAATATTTCCAATACCCACTTGTAACGCGCGCAAAGCCTCTGCCAACATTCGGTCCCGTTCAGCCTGTGCTGCTTCACGCCGCTCCTCGCGTGCTTGTCGTTCGGCCTCGCGTTGTTCCTCGCGTTCAACACGAACTGCTTCGCGTTGTTCCAAAGCCTGTTGGAACCGATCTAGCACCGCCGTCAATTCCCCAAGATTCGCCTGATTTGCGTTGTTGACTTCTTGATCGTTGGTCATCTTCCTCCTTGGATCGACCTTTTTCTGATACCAATTGATGTAAAGAGTTGTTGCAGCGGAATAACAATAAAATAAAAGGATAGCAATTAACCGAATTAACGAATTAATTGACCCAATTCGAATCCACGAATTAGGGTTTGGCAAGAACAACAACAATAACGATGAAGCTCTTGAAATACGAAGGAATCCACCTTCAAACAAACCAATAATGGTTCAAGGGATTAAACCCACAAAGATGCAAGAAGCAAACTTTAATAAATATCAAAATCACAATGTGTTCAATACAATGAAAGAAAAGAGTATTTAAAGCCTAGGAAATAATAAAAACCCTAATCTAAAAAGGACTCATAAAACAATACCAAAAATACCCAAATAATAAACCAAAAATAAGTTCTGTCACGAATCAAATCCATGGGCGAAATGCCGAGCACGGTCGTGCCAAACATGTCGAGCATTGCCGGCTTTCCTCTCAAGTCGTGCACGGCCGAGTCTTGCAAACTGCACGCCCGAGCAAATCTTGATCCGGTCGGGCTGTTGTCTGGATCCGGGCGGATCTTGCTGGATTGGGGAACCATGCTTCTTCCTTCTTCGTGCTACATCAGAGTCTGCCGGATCTAGGGTTTGGAGAGTCGGCCGGAGAGAGAAAGACTGTGTGTGTGTGTGCGTGTGCGTGTGCGTGTGCGTTTCTGTGTGTCGTGAATGAGGGGTGAGAGGGGAGGGAACGGTTTTTTTTAGGGTTTAAGGGTAGTTTGGGGTTTACATTATTATGTTGGATGAGTGGGGCTTTAGGGCAATAAATATTATGATGTGTGGACTAGATGGGTCAAAGGAATATAATGACTCCTAATAAAGTGTTGGGTTAGATTCTAGGGGTGTATGTGGAATAATTCCTAGCATCATTAAACAACAACTAAGCCATAGTCCCAAAATAATTTGGGGTCGGCTAACATGAATCCTCATATATCATCGTGAAATAAAAGATGTTGCTTAGTATTATTAACATTATAATTATTTTCATATAGAATTTTAGGTGATATGTCATGCCAAATGATGACTGAGTTTACACATGTAATTTATATTATTGTCGGAGGAGACTTGATGTAAGTGGAAATTTTTAGAATATAAGTTTACCGTTAATCATAGGTCTGTAGTCATTCCTGAAATCCATGTCAAATATCTAACAATTAACAATAGTTAATCTATTTTATTGGACTCTTTGATTCATAATCATACTCTTTTAGTGGTACGTAGACCAGATAAACAATATAAGAAGGTACTCCTTCTGTCCCAAAATACTTGTTGTTTAAGGAGTTAAGACTTGTCCCAAAATACAGGTTGTTTTACTATTACCAAAGCATTTTACCATTGTTTACCAAATATATCCTTATTTATGATTATGAATAGTCATTGTACAAACATTTAACTACCTAGGTAATTGATGTATTCTAGGGATAATTTAGTCTATTTGTTATGTATATTGATTATATTTCTTAATATATGTGAAAAGACTATAACAAGTAGTATTTTGGGATAGAGGGAGTATTAACTATTTTTTTTCTTGCATAATTTCAGTCTACTCTATACATTCTTTGGATAAATGCAGTGTCGTCTCTCTGATACTTTCCTGCATCCAAAAATCAGTTCCTTGGTCCCTCCACGTACATCTCAAATTCAGTGTCGTCTGATGAAAGAAAAACATATACTATTAGATGTTTGAAACAATAGTTTCCATTTCTTCTTTGCGATTTTGAGAGAAGACGGTTCAAGACAACCTCTGACCATAATTCAGTTTCAAAACATTAGTTTCCATTCTTTTCACTTGTACTGTTTGTAGCCTCATATGATTTCATGCATACTGAATTTCAGGTAATCTCATCCTATATCAACAAGCCACAACCAAAAAATGGCATGCGTTGGTTACTGTTTTCATCCCAGTTCTATGTTAAAGAGGGGTACTTTTTATGGTATAAACCTGTATTGCCACTTACTCCCTCTGTTCCAGCTCACTTGACACCTTTTGACCAAAACTGGTCAACTTAAGGTCGGTGTGACCAACACTTTGTAGAAATATTTATGATCCGAATAAAATTTAAAAAATGTAAAATGATCACCATTAAAAATCCTTTCAATAACAATTTTTGAATTTTTTTTTGGAACATAAATATTTCTATAAAGTGTTGGTCAAAACGACCTTAAGTTGACCAATTTTGATCAAAAGGTGTCTAGTGAGCTGGGACGGAGGGAGTATATTTTATCATGGCTTTAGTGGCGTTCAGTAACTGTTTATTACTCCACATCCTCATTTGCCTTGTACAGTATACATATTTTACTAGTAATTATATGTTCAGTGAATCTTCAACCGTAACAAAATCTTCATTGAAAGCATTGAACTCCTCTTCATCACTAACGTGTAACACTTCATCCTGATAAATTTTAATGCAGTGGGTGACTTTTCCATAGAAAGAGAAGTTCTTGGTGGATCAGAATGCTTGCAGTTTGACTTTTGGGATTATAAGCACTGCTGCCGATCACTTCGTTCGGGTTCTAATAAGCTCGGGGAAGGTGAATTTGGTTCTGTTTAGGAGGTATAGCCATTACTCATAAGCATAATTCTTTTTCCCGCTTTCAGAATTCATTAGATTTATTTTTTCCTGAATTTCTTACTCAAACATTAGTTTCTTCACTTCAGGGCAGCCTTTGAAAGTGCAGGCCTTGAAATGGACCAATAATAGCCATAAAGATTTTGTTGATCTTCCATAGACACATAATGGATGCAAATATCACGACAAGTAACAAGTTCACGGATGAAATGATAATTGATCTCGATGTGACGTGTACGAGATTTTTACCATATGAAGGGCTGAGATAGCACAAAACAGAGCAGCAGCTGGAGCTGGAGCCAAAGAAATGGAAACTCTTTGAAATAGATAGCAGAACCAACGAAGTTCAGTCGTAGTAGTTGCAAGAGAGCGATAGTCTGCTTCTGTGCTAGAAAGAGAGACTGGGTTGTTTCTTAGCTTCCCATGAGATAAGATTAGGAACCAAAGATACATGAGCCAGAAGTAGAGCGACGATCATTAAGGCCGCCAGTCTCATCTGGAGTCATGACAGATGATCGTGTCAGACAGACCGACATGAAGGGGACTTAGTGAAGTCGCTGATTACTTAACTGAGCTGTAGCGTCGTGTAGCGTTTGCTCATTAGATGGAGTGGTGGGTTGCCATGATGGTGGGGCCCAATCGAGACTACGAGCGGGTCGTAGCATCTCTGGTTGGATTCGATCTTAAAGCTAGGTAAAAGGAGGAAGTATAACAATAAATTAAAGAGAAAGTAAGTATATATTAAATGGAAACTTGAATGAATATTTTGCTTTTCCTTTTTACTAGGTCGTTTAATACATTTAGAGGCAGTCTAACGCTGACATGGCATGATTCTCAGGAAACGTACGTGAGTGCATCGAAAAAATACTTCCTTTCTATATCTTGTTGGGATACATATTTTGCTTTCTTTGCATCCACAGATTAAGCCCATAAAAGTATTAACATGCTTTCTCTATATATACTCATTATAATTTTATACACCCTCCCTATTTTTTGATGGTTCAAAAAGCTTCCGACACGGGTTTTAAGGAGGAGAAAATTTTGGGAAACTAGTTCCTCCATAAGTTATAAAAAGTCATGTTTTAATAAGGTTTAAGGTTTAGGGTTTAAGGATGTTTTATAGGGTTTAAGGTTTAGGGTTTAATGTTGTTTTATAGGGTTTAAGGTTTATGGTTTAATGTTGTTTTATAAGGTTTAGGGTTCAAGGTTGTTTTATAGGGTTTAAGGTTGTTTTAAAGAGTTTAAGGTTTAGGGTTTAGGTTTTAAGGTTGTTTTATAGGGTTTAAAGGTTAAAAACAAGTTTTTTTTATACTCCCTCCGTTCCAAAATAACTGTCACTTTAGGGATGAAATCTTGTGCCAAATTATCTGTCACTTTAGAGAGTTTTTCACTGTTTTGGACGAAATTACCCTTAGTAGGTCTCATTAATATTATATAGGTGGTAGAGTATTGTGTATGAACAGAGAAGGTGAAAAAGTAGACATCTCATCGGTGGATTCTTGTTGACACGGATTGGTAATTTTTCTTGGGCATGAGACATGGCATCTCAAACGACTGATTCAATTAAGAACCACTTATAATTAGCGTGGACAGTTATACATTTAAGAAGGAAAGATAAAGGGCAATAAGGGAAATTTTAAAGGTATTTACTGCCTTCCTTGGTCTGTGCAATTTGGTCTATAAGTGACACATAATTTGGAATGGAGGGAGTATAACTTATTGATGAACTAGTTTCTCCAAAACGTACTCCTTAAGGAAAGTTATTAGAATTGTAATGTTGTGACTATGTAAGGGGACAAAGACTTATATGCGACCGTCTCACGGCGACGGCCGCCCCCCTCCTTCCCAAAATCTACGTGTTTGTTAAAAAAAAAAAAAACCTTAATTTTAAAATGCTATATCTTGAGATTTTGAAGTTGATTTAAAAAAAAAAAAAAAAAACCGTTGTGTTCGTCTCGACGAGACGAATAAAACTACATAGGTCATGATATGGTTTATTTTTGTTAAAAAAATATATTTTTTAACATACAAAACAAGTGAGCTGCTCGTCATAATAAAATGTAACACTTTCTTATGAAGAAAGTAACAGTTTGGTCTTAAAAAAGTAACTTTATTTGTAAGATCATCATTTCACAAAATATATAAATAGTTTTTTTTTTTGAAAAAAAAGGTGTTACATATGAGAAAAAAGTGTTACATTTCATTATAAAAAGTGTTACATTTTCTTATAAAAAGTGTTACTTT